>JARQOC010000002.1:149885286-149897971 GCA_033576535.1 Allobates femoralis | reverse complement strand
TGTAAAAATAAATAAATGAAATAAAAAATGAGTGTGGGACTTTGCTGTATTTTTGATTCCCAGTGCGATAAAGTGCAGCTACTGGCTGACACCCCCAGCTGCTTGTTTTACCTTGGTTGGCAATCTAAAATAGAGTGGAGCCCATTATTTTTTTTTTATTCATTAAATAAATAATTTAAAAAATGTATGGGCTCCGCCCTATTTTTAATTTCCAGCCAAAGAAGAAACAGGAAACTGGGGGCTTGTATTCTCAGCGTGATGAGGTTAATAGTTATTGGGTCCCCCCAGGCTCAGAATGGCAGCCCACAGCTACCATAGAAATTGGCGCATTCATTAGAACCGCCAATTCCTGACACTTTGTCCAGCTCTCCCCGTGCCCTGGTGCGGTGGCAAGGGGGTTCATAGAAGGCATTAATGACAGCTGAGTATTGACAACTGCCAATAAGCCAAGATTGATAATGTTCAGGCTTCTATGAGATCTGCACATTACCAATCCTGTGAGTAAATTGTTAAAAAACACACAAAAAAAATTCTTTATTTGAAATAAGACGCACAGGCAACCCTTATTTTCCCATTTATTAACACCAAGCATACCCTCAATGATAATCCACAGCGATTTCCAGCGAAGCACTCTCAGCTGTGCTACATGCATTTTTTTTAAATGATTTATTTAAATAATTGAAAAATTATAATGGGCTCCACTGTATATTTTATTGCCAGGCAAGGTAAAACCAGGCAGCTGGTTTTGGCAGCCCATAGCTGGCTGCTTTATCTTCACTGATAATCAAAAACATGGATAAGCCCTTCACAAATGTTTTTAAATATTTATTTTTAAACCCTTATGATGGACAGGTTTGTTACCTGTGTCAATCAAGTATAGATGCCGGCACAGTGAGTGGGAGCACAACAGCCAATCAAGATGCTGTCACAGAGTGGGATTCTATGATTGGCTTTGAATAGTGTCTTCATGTGTTATTTTGCAAACTGTATGCAGACTTTCATATGTCTTGCACGAGAAGCTTCCGTCGGACCATTAGCCATAAAGGCCTGACTGGTGGAGAGCTGCAGTGATAGTTGAATTTGTGGAACTTTCTCCCATCTCCCTACTGCATATCTGTAGCTCAGCCACAGTGATCTTGGGGTTCTTCTTTACCTCTCTCACCAAGGCTCTTCTCCCATGATTGCTCAGTTTGGCTGGAACTGCCAGGTGTAGGAAGACTTCTGGTGGTCCCAAACGTCTGCCATTTAAGGATTATGAAGGCCACTGTTCTCTTAGGAACCTTGAGTACTGCAGAAATTCTTTGTAACTTTGGTCAGATCTGTTCCTTGCCACAATTCTGTCTCTGAGCTTCTTGGGCAGTTCTTTTGACCTCATGATTCTCAATTTCTCTGACATGCACTGTGAGCTGTGAGGTCTTATATAGGCAGGTGTGTGCCTTTCCAAATAAAGTCCTATCAGTTAAATTAAACACAGTTGGACTCCAATGGAGGTGTAGAACCATCTTAAGGAGGATCACAAGAAAATGGACAGCATGTAACTTAAATATAAGTATTTGAGCAAAGGGTCTGATTACTTATGACTATTGATATTTCAGTTATTCTTTTTTAATACATTTTCACAAATTTCCACATTTGTTTTTTTTTCAGTCAAGTGGGGTGCAGAGTGTACATTAATGAGAAAAGAAATTTACCAAATGGCTGTAATGAAACAAAGAGTGAAAAATTTAAAGGGGTCTGAATACTTTCCGTACCCACTGTACAATACATTGGCAGTCACACTCCATTGACAAAGCACCTCTGAAGAAAAAGAGATGCCTTGTTGATGTGAAGCAGCAGAATCGCTGGCAGGAGTGATCTGTGACCGCTCTGACCTGGCACCTAGGCAATAAGGCAGGGAGGTGGCAACTATCTGCCTGGTATTTCATAAGCCCATAATAAAATAAATCAAATTGCCCCACACAACCCTTTAAGCTTTGTTTGCATGTGGAAAAAAAGTTTTTTCTTTGGCTATGGAACATCGGATTTTATAAAGTTATAGATTGTCTTATCTTTCAATGAGTTGCATACAACTACATAAGCTAAAGGAAAGGGCTGATTCTCATGAGATTCCCTTTAAAGATGTTTCTCTCCTTTAATGTTCTCAAGATGAGCGTACTGTATGTATTAAATCATTTTATTGAGTGCGATAGATAAATCAGGTATAGTTCCTCCCATGTAGATCTGCATCGGCAATGTGGTGATTTTAAAATCTGGTTGTTCATCTGAACCGTGCACGGTGTATTAAGTAAAGAAAATTCTATTTTACATTGAAATATTTTTTTTTCTTGATGATTTTTAGGATTATAGATGCAGATGATGAAAGAATTGGATTTATATAACACTTACACTTTTGGATTGGATTACATTTATCCCTGCCCTTAACATGCCTGCCTCTTTATTGATTTTAGATAAGACATGTCAGTGGCATCTGATAAACCACTGCAGTTAATGTGTTTTTAGGAATTACATTGTGAAAATCCTTGGTTTTATTTTTTGCTTTCTCTTCTTAGATGTGCAAAAAACCGGTTTATCTGTAGTTTATAATTATTTTGTCGAAGCTGCAAAGAAAATATTTACTACATGCACTGACTTTCTTATGAGAATGTGATGGACTTGTAATACAGGGATTTTCCTTCATCTTAGGCTCCTTTCACATCAGCGCCTTACGCTGATGTGCGGCAGATCCGGCAAGTGGCGCCGCATCTGCGGATCTGCTGCTTAATGGCCGACTTGCGGCTCGGATCTGGCAAGCCCCATATATTGTCTATGGGGCTTGCGGTCTGGTGCGGCAAGTGCGTTTCTGCTGGACAGCGGCGGATCCGACACTTGCGGCTGCAAAAAAAAAAAAAACGTCGCTTGCAACGTTTTTTTTTCGGGGCCGCAAGTTCCAGATCTGCTGCATCCGGCAGAACCTCACTTACCGCATCGGACCGCAAGTCAGTCATTAGGCGACAGATCCGGTAGATGTGGCACCACCTGCCGGATCTACCACACATCAGCGTAAATCGCTGATGTCAAAGGGCCCTTAGATGGGTAAAATTGAAAAATGCTGTTAAAAACATCCAACTTTATTAAAAATCTTGTCTCTCTGTTTTCAAAATGTATGAATTGCTTAGTCTCTTTTTTATGGCTTAGTACTTACGTTACCAGTTACTACTGCAGTCTAACATCTATCAGCAGTGGTCAATCTCCTAGGCAGAGAGCATGGTGCTTACAAGCTCTTGCCAATAAAGCTTATAAGCAAACCTCTGAGTCTGGCTGTATTGTTGCATCTAAACAGCTTCAGTGCAGCTCCACTCATCCAATAATGCTGAGGCAAGGCTGCCTTTACTTGCAGCATCGGAGAGCACACAGTTCAGAGGATGGCGGCAGTGGTCTAAGCTGTCAATTAACTTTCAGTTTAGGTGCACACCACCCCCTGCAAACAGGAAGCTGCACAGCAGGGGTGTTCTGTCCTCGCTACATCGGTCTTGGGGTTTGTGAAGTTTGATAGGCAGCTAAACCTTCATCTATAGGGCCCTGAGGAAGCAGCGTTTGCTCAATAAACGGACATCAGACATACCCTTCCTGCTTTGTGGTCTGCGCAGAATCTAAACCTGTGCTTTTATCTACACAAGCTATAAAATGAGTCTTTCCAGGACAGGGCGAGAGGGTGGTCTTTTTTATGATTTCAGTGCCTAAAACACCCTGCAGTGCTCCCCAGAGAGACCCTAACAATCAATCTGCTCTCCCTGAGGTGCCAGCTCATTTTGTGTACTTAAGGGAGCTGTCAATTTATACTAACGTATACTTACGAGCACCAGCGATACTCGCCGAGTAACGAGTATTGTGAATACCGTACTCTCCATGCATGTAGCGAATAGTAATGAATACACTCGCTCATCAGTAATAACAACATATCGGTGCCTAGTGATCACATCACTGATGCGCCGATAAGAGAGGGGCATGGAGTGCCACTCTGCCAGTGCTTGTTAAATCCCATGGCTGTTAGTCACATGATGGCCAATTAAATCAGACATCATATGTGCAAGTAAGCATGTGGGCTGTGTGTGCGAGCCCACATCAAAGGCAGAGAGACTACCTTTGACATACCAGTACACCAAAGATTGCGAAGGGATTAAAGTGTTTTAGAAAAAGATTAGATCATGACATGATATAGATAGACATTTAGGTTAAAAATTAATTTGTGATTCAGACCACCCCTTAAAGCAAGAAACCCTATTTGTGTGTGACTTTACCCTCACCGCAAAAGAATTACTAATACATACCTGTAAAACGGGACTGCAACCAAACAGAAAACCTGGCAGGTATAAATGGAAGCCATAGAACCAATGTGAACACAGCTTTGTGTCTGTCTGTTGTATATAGAATTGGATGTGTAATATATACTGTAGATATTAATCAAATAAACAATGGAAGTCTGTACGCTAAATTTCTTTGTACAGTGACATTTTATGAAGTATTGATGCGTAATGTTTTTGTAAGTCTCCAGTGTTAAGAGCACTACAATAGGAAAGAAGCACTTAGGTTACATAAGTGTCTTCTATGTGACTATCTCAAAAAAGTCTTTCCTCCTCATTCTTCCTACAAGCCCATATTGTTACTTCCCAGTGGAGACGTGTGGTTATTTTCAGCTCTCACTGTTCTTGTTACAAAAGAAAAAAACACAGAAACAAAATATGACAGAAGCAAGCACAGAAAAAAGGCAACAAAACTCGCTCAATAATTAGAACTTCAATTTTAAAAGAGAACTTAATTTTTAAGCAAAGTTTTTAAAACAGCAAATTTCACACACTATAACTTACACCAGTTATGGTCACTTTCTTAACATCTGATTGGGCTAATTACAGTCTGCCACTCATCTGTCTACCTGTCTTTTTGTATGTATTTTTTCGCGGTCTCACCTGCCTCAAGTGCCGAAACTGCACTTGCCGCACTGCCGCACCCTTACCGCAAGCCCCATAGACATTGCATGGGGTTTGCCACAACTGTGCCGCAAGAGCAGCGGTTATGCGATAATCGCGGCAGATGCGATTTTTTTCACCGCATCTGCCGCGATCGGCAAAAACCCTGATGTGAAAGCAGCCTTAAAGGGGTTTTCCCACGAATACAGTTAATTTTAATCAATAGATCTTGGAATAATAATAATTTCCACAATTGGATGTGTTTAAAAATATTGTTCCTGTGCTGAGATAATCATATAAATGTGCCCCTGCTATGTACAGTTTCATTTTTATTTCTGGCCGTGCATGGAACACAGTCTGATCATACCACATCGCCTGGGCAGGGAGGAGGAAAGACATTACAGCACGGGATCACAGATGATTCTTTGTATGAGGTAAAAATTTCTCTGCTGTTAGTAAAAAATGTTTTACCTCAAAAAAGAATTATTTGTGATCCCGTGCTGTAATGGCTGTATACTTTATTTCATCCTTCCCTTCCCAGGATCAAACCAATGCTTGTGCACAGTCAGAAACACAAATGATACTGTACATAGTAGGAGCACGTTTATAAGATCATCTCAACACAGGAACATTTTTTTTTAAAGCACATCCAATTGTGGAAATTATTATTATTCCAAGATCTATTGATTAAAATGAACTTTTAAAGTAATGTTGTTTGTGAGAAAACTGTTTTAAGGTGAGTTTAGAGCATGGGGGAGGAGGACTGGACAAGGCTAGTGAGATGGATGAGCTCTTCAGCAGATTCAGTAATACATTTACTATGCCATCAGTGAGGGAGGAGGGAGCGGGGAACATTCTGCAACATTAACATTGAGGGATGTATGGACTGATTTCAGGGTCTCCCAAAATTATGTGAGAAGACAGTTTAGGACACTAATCATAGGTAAAGCAGCAGGGACAGATGGAGCAAACTCATGTATCTTTAAAGGGGAACTCTAGTGAGAGAAAACATTTTAGTACAGTCCCTGCCCTACCACATGATGAATCAGAGCTGTGCACTGCAGTTCTAGGATCTATAGATCTCTTATAAATTGATAAAATCATACCTACTCCTCTGCTCTTGCCCCCACCTCAGGGAACCCAGAATATTCAGCCTGAGAGCTTCATGTAGGAGCAAACAGCAGGAGGTGTGTCAGGGGTGTGGATGCTGGAGCTGCAGGATCAGCCTACATTCCAGTGAGGAGTGATGATGATAATCCATTGAAAGATGGAGAGATAAGAAGATACCATGTTGCTATGGGGAAGAGGAGACCATGCAGAGCTGACTCGATCAATGTAATGATTTGCCTCTGCTTCTATTCTTGCATTGGGAGGAATAAACAGCTGAAAAGAAGGATGGGTACACAATAGTGTATATCTGTCAGCAAAAATTCGTAAATAAATGGTGCATTTGCTCACCTGTTTGGGTTGTGAGACGTGAAAAACACCCTTTGCGCCTGTGACAACTTAAGATATCCAGCTATCTTTGCAGTCTGCAGCAGTCCTCCCTCCAGTAGTAGTCCAGGAAATTAGATATGAGAATAGGGACTTGTGGCAGCGCTACCACTCAAACAAAATCCAAGAGTCAAGGATTATTTGAACTCATATGGTGGTATTTATTTCTACGCGTTTTGAGGTAAACCCCTTCATCAGGATTACCACACCACTGGGAGGTACATCCCATTGGTGTAGTATTCCTGATGAAGGGGTTTACCCCGAAATGTACAGAAATAAAGACCACCATATGAATTCAAATAATCCTTGACTCTTGGATTTTGTTCGAACGGGAGCGTGGCCACAAGTCCCTATTCTCATATCTAATTTCCTGGTCTATACTCACAATAACAGCACACATTATGCATCATCATACAGCAGAGGATCACATCATGTGTTTGTATCTGCTTGGTGACATGATTAGTTCTTGAAGCCTGGACCCCCCCCCCCGTTAGATAGGATGGTATATCAGGGGCTGGATTGTATGTGTGAGCATAGGGCCAATGGCCATGCCCCCTGCCATGCCCCCTCTCTATACAGAAATGTGAGGTGGCATGAATATACGCTGATCCTGAAGCTCCCAGCATCCACGCCCCCGACACACCTCCTCTTCTCTGCTCTTAGATGAAGCTGACATGCAGAAATCTATTGTTCCATGAGGGAGGGGGGAGATCAAAGGAGCAGGCATGATTTTATTGAATTATAAGAGACCTATAGAGACTAGAACTGCTGTTTACAGCTCTGCTTCATCATGTAGGAGGGCAGGGACTATACTAAAAAGTTTTCTCTCATTGGAGTTCCTCTTTAAAGTGTGTGCAAGCGAGCTGTGTACTGTCCTTCAGCACCTATTTAATTGTATATAATCACAAAGAGTACTAGCGTTATGGACAACTTTCTGCCTGGTTCCAGTACACAAGACTACTTTTCCTGCTACCTTAAATGACTATCGTCTTGTAGCTTTAACATCTTAACATCACATGCTATGAAGTCCTTGGAAAGATTAGTGCTTGCACACTTGAGTCCCAGGGTGAGGTCTTTTGCGGACCCCCTTTAGTTTGCTTACTAGCATAGATTGGAGGTGGATGATGCTGTCATATCTCTTACATACTCTACATTCATTTATGGACAATTATGGAACCACTCTGCGTGCTATAGTCTATGATTTCTCTTTCATTTTAGCCGTTGTTAATATGTAAAAAGATGAGAGAGATCTGATGGTTGAGGGGGATTAGAAACTGGATAACTGACTACCTGTCAGACCAGCCACAATTTTGTACAGATGGAAATGACTGTCTGAATATTGAGCAGTGTATGTGATCCTCAGGGAATGATGCTAGCGCTCTTCTTATTCACATTGTGTACAGCAGATTTTCCTTATGAATCTGAATCTCGTATGACTCTGTGGTGGTCAGATGTGTCAGAGGGGACCAGGGTGTTAAGGAATATAGAGTGGAGGTATGGTATTTTGTGGATTCGTGCCATTCTGTCTGCAACTAAATATATAGAAAACTAAGGAGTTGGTGGTAGACCAAACCAGGAGAAAGATAGAGCGTTTACCAGTCTCTATCACTGGTCAAGAGGTGGAGTGTTACATATATTTGGGGGTCTACCTGGACTGGAGGTGCCATACAAAGTGGGTCTACATGAAGGGGATGAGCAAACTGTAATTCCTACACAAACTAAGGTCATTTAATATATGTGGCAAAAAGTTAGATATGTTCTACCAGGTGCCATCTGATTTTCAATAATTTTTTTAATTATTTTGTAATTTATTTTTTTTGTAGATTCTTTACTTTTTTACTTTACTTTTATTGGTCTGATCATTGGTATAATGCCATGCACATTTATTGCAATGCATTGCAACTGTCAGGGTACCACTCAGCAGAAGCGTACTATAACAGGCCATCATACCTGGCATACCTGTAGATCATCATTTAACCTTGGGTAGCAATGGCAACGATCGGTAACCTGCGATTACGTCATGGTGGTGCAGATCACAAGAGAGGAAGAACACTTTTCCTAGCCTCTTAAATGCTGCAATATTTATTGATTACAGCACTTAGAAGGGGGTTAAACAGCCAGGAGTGATGCAGGCAAAGTCCTTGGCTGTAACATCCGGAGCTCGGCTATCACTTTAGCAAAGCACCTGGTAGCGATTGTGAGGGCACAGTTTATGGGCAAGCATGAGCACCATGACTTAACTATCCATCATGTATTGAAAACCCTTCCTGATCATGTTGTACGATTATGTCAAATTTCATGAAGGGGATACTTTATCACAATGTTGCCCCTATCCTCATAGTTTCCATTTTTCTCTAGTCACCTTCCACGACAGCATAGGAGGTAGCCTCGCCACGCCCTAATGGGGACAGGAACACAAGAGAGGTTAAAAGGCCCCTCCCACCTCCCATTAGCCAGTGTCTTTCCTGTCCCCATGGGGCATGGAGAGGTTTTTCTGTCTCCTATGCTGTGGGGCCGGCGACTGCAGCATACCTGGATAGCCGGGCAGTGTTGGTCGGTGCTGCGGCTCCCCTCCTCCTACTGCTCCTGCCGCGGGCTTTGGGCGGCAGGACCGTCCTCTACTCCTCCGGATCCTCTGCGGAAGTGATGCGGGGTGGGGGAGCCCCGCCGGCGGCCTCTCGGTGTTCCCTGGGCCCGCCGGCTTCCCCCCTGCACGCGCGCTGTCGCGCCGGCCGGATGTGACGTCAGCGGGCGTCACTTCCGGTTCCCGTGCTCCCGATGACGGCGCTTCCGGTTCCGGCGGTCGGAGCCGGGAGGACAGCGTGCAGAGCACGCCCGGCGGTACTGCGGCCTGCTCCGGACCCTGCAGGGGGGATGGGGGCACGTTGATTGGAGCGGTGGGGCAGGCTTAAGTCATTTAAGCTGCCCTGAAGTCAGCGGTCAGGTGAGCACCTCTATTTGCAGGATGGCTGATCCAGCTGCTGAGACCAGCTCTACCCCAGCCACAGTAAGTCTGTGCCGAGGGGGGGGCCGTGTGCCTGTACTCAGGCTGATGCTTATGGCACCCTCTCTGTGTTTTACAGGGAGAGAAGCCAGCCATTAAAAAGCCCGGTGGGAAGCGTTGCCCGGTCTGCAATAGGAAGTTTTCTTCCCCCTGGGATAAGAAACTCTGCCAGGAGTGTACAGATCATGTGGTCCGGGCTGAACACCCCTCCCTAGTGGAGGAATTGCGCTCCATGGTGCAGCATGAGATTCGGGCCTCTTTGGCTTCCCTGCCTACGGCTGCTCCCACCCCAGTCCCGGCTCCTCCGTCTCCCAAAAAGAGGAAACGGCAGCAGGACCCATCTGACTCCGAGGGCCAGTTAGACTCGGGCTCGGATAATTGGGATGATGGTTCTTCCTCCAGGCCGCCTGACTTGAGCAGATTCCTGTTCTCCTCAGAGGATTTGGCTGAGCTCATTAGTGCGGTCCGTAGCACTATGGGTTTGGAGGAGGAGCCGGTCCTCCACTCTGTCCAGGATTCTATGTTTTCTGGCCTTCGTCCTGTCAAGCCGGTGGGGTTTCCCGTCCATCCTAACATTCAGGATCTCATTGCTCAGGAGTGGGAGTTTCCTGAGGGTTAAGGGCGGTTTGAGGAATCGGTTTCCCCTGGAGGACACCCCATTTTCTTGGGATGTCCCCAAGGTGGATGTCCAGGTCACTCGGGTTGCTAAAAAAACTGCCCTTCCTTTCGAGGATACGTCCCAGCTAAAGGATCAGATGGACAGGAAAATTGAGGGGCTGATGAAACGTTCGTGGGAAGCGTCCTCATCTGCCTTACAGGCAAATATCGCTTCCACCTGCGTTTCCCGTTCAATCCTCAGGTGGCTAGATCAGCTTGCGTGCCATATCTCCCAGGGTACCTCCCGGGAGGAGCTTCTAGAATCCTTGCCATTATTAAAAAAGGCTTCTGGATTCTTGGCTGACGCCTCGGCGGAGTCAGTACGCATGGCGGCCCGTACATCCGTACTCTCCAATTCGGCTCGGCGGGCTCTGTGGTTAAAGATGTGGGCGGGGGATTCCACATCTAAAATGCGCCTTTGCTCCATTCCCTTTAAGGGAGATTTGGTTTTTGGGCCAGCCCTGGATGACATCCTGGAGAAGGCCTCCGATAAGAAGGCGCTTCCCGAACCCCGTGGGGGGAAAAAGTCATTTTTTCGTCCCCAGGTGTCTCAGGCCTCCCAGCCCAGAGGTAAGGGGAAGGGGGTTCGTTGGGCCTACCCGAAAGGTCGAGGGAGGAACATCTTCGTTCCTTCCCAACAGCGTCCTCCACAGGACAAACAGTGACTCGGGGCAGGTAGGGGGACGGCTCTCTTCCTTCTCCCCCGCTGGCGAGACATTACCAACTGCCAGTGGGTGCTAAACATCTTATCAGAAGGTCTCTTGATAGAGTTTGTGTCTCCTCCCCCTCCGGTCCTTCGAGTCACTACCCTGCCCTCGCAGGGATCTCAGGATCTCCTGTTTTCCAACCTGCTGGAACTCCTGGCTTCCAAGGTCATCTCCAGTGTTCCGGAGTCGGAATGCGGCAGCAGACATTACTCCAGGCTCTTCATGGTGAAGAAGCCATCAGGGGCTGCCAGGATTATAATCAATCTGAGGCAGCTCAACCATTATGTCCGCTACCGCAGGTTCAAAATGGAATCAATCAGGTCAGTGATCCCCTTGATAGGGCCCCACTTCCAGATGGCCACCATAGATCTGAAGGATGCATATTTCCATGTGCCGATTCATCCTCGGCACAGGAAATACCTGCGGTTTGCGGTGTCTTACCAGGGGGATGTCCACCACTTCCAGTTCGACGTTTTGCCCTTCGGCATCTCCTCTGCTCCTCGGATTTTTACAAAAATCATGGGGGAGGTAGTGGCCTTCCTAAGGTTACAAGACGTCTGTCTGATACCATACTTGGACGACCTTCTTCTGGTCGCGCCTTCAGTGGAGGTCCTCAGGGCAGACGTGGACAGGGTGTTGGGCATACTTCGGTCGTTGGGGTGGCTCCCCAATCTGTCGAAGTCTCAGCTTTGCCCCTCCTCAGTCAGGAGATTCCTGGGGGTGCTTCTGGACTCGGACAGACAGGTGTCTCTTTTGCCAGAAGATCACAAAACTTCCCTTCTGTCGAGAATCTCTTCCCTGAGGGCTCAACGGTCCCCCACGCTCCGGGAGTCCATGTCGGTCCTGGGGTCTATGACGGCGTGCATCCCGTCAGTCATGTGGGCCCAGGCGCATTCCAGGTGCCTTCAGGACCACATTCTGATGCACTGGAATCGTCTCCCCGCCTCTCTCAACAAGAGGGTTGGCTTGTCAGGGAGGGTGGTGTCCTCCCTCAGGTGGTGGTTGTCCCCGGTGAATCTGGCCAGGGGAGTCTCTTGGTCTCGGACTCCTCTGGTTACTGTGACGACGGATGCCAGCCAACGGGGCTGGGGGGCGGTGGTATCGGGGTCCCCGTTTCAAGGAATCTGGGGTCCTCTGATAAGCTCTCGATCCTCCAACTTCCGCGAACTCCAGGCAGTGGAGGAAGCTCTTCTGGCTGCGCAGGATCTGGTCCGGGGGTCACATGTGTTGGTATATTCAGACAATGTGACCACTGTGGCCCATATTCGTCATCAGGGCAGCACCAGGTTTCGCGACCTGAAAGTCATCTCCAGCCGCATCTTCCTCTGGGCCGAGAGGTCTCTGCTGTCTCTCTCGGCAGTCCATCTCAAGGGAGACTTAAACTATCAGGCGGATTATTTAAGCCGCAAGGATCTCCATCCAGGGGAGTGGAGCCTCGACCAGGCGTTTTTTTGCAGCCTGGTGGGGCGCTGGGGAGTCTCGGAGGTGGATTTGTTCGCCTCGGGCCTCAATTGCAAAGTAGGAACATTTTACTCCCTCAATCCCAAGGACGGGGCAATCGGGGTGGATGCCTTCTCCCACGCTTGGCCGTTTCATCTGGCCTACGCATTTCCTCCGCTCCCTCTGCTAGCCCGGGTTCTGAGGAAGATCAGGGACAAAAAGGTTCCTACTATCCTAATTGCCCCCTTCTGGCCAAAGAGGAGCTGGTTCAATCTGGTCAGGTCTCTCAAGGTGGACGGTCCTGTGCATCTGGGGGAGGACCCAAGCCTCCTCTCACAGGGTCCGTTCTTCCATCCGGCTCTGCAGCGTCTCAGTTTGACTGCTTGGCTTCTGAGGCCCGAGTGCTGAAAGCCCAGGGCCTTTCCGATAAGGTTATCGCG
>JARQOC010000002.1:149853592-149885186 GCA_033576535.1 Allobates femoralis | reverse complement strand
GGGGGGAATGGAGCAGCAGGGGGAAATGGAGCAGCGGGATGGAGGTGAATGGAGCAGCAGGGGGGGGGCTGGGAGGTGAATGGAGCAGTGAGGGGGCATGGAGGTGGCTGGAGCAGCGGGGGGTGGCGGAGAGATGAATGGAGCAGCAGGTGGCAGCGGCAGGCAGGAGCAGGCTGACAGTGCAGTGTCTGTGTCTGAGGGAAATTGCGCGCGCGACTGTTTTGCATACTCCTCGCTCATTGGTGGCTGTCGATGGCGGCCACCAATGAATGCCCTGGTGCTGGCGTGCGTTTTCGGCGTCAGACAGACATGATTAGGAGATTATATAGTAGATTAGGACATACAGTAATGAAGAAAAAAATAATGGCTTAGCCAAAAAATAATATGGAAACAATAGAAATAGACGGCACTCGCCAATCTTCCATTTGTGCAGACTCTAATTAGACGTATGGGTTACATTAATACAGGGAAGGGGAGCAGAGACAGTGGACAATGGGTTTGACCATTTCAAGTGGTGTGCGTTTCAATGTATCATATGTAACACATGTCTAAATAAAATGTACACAAATGGAAGATTGGTGAGTGCCAGCTATTTCAATTGCTTCCATCTATGTATGTTTATGTGGATCTGAAGTTGTGCAACACTAATCCCAGGACGCCCCCTAGGGCAGCTGTGAGGTGTACCTACTTTGTTCGAAGTAGGTCTTAGTTTAATTGGTGCCTGGTTGCCATTCTATTTGGACTGATTTATCCCAACAGATAATGTGTGCAGAGTATTTTCATAGAAGTGAACCACCATATTTCTAAAGCTTTCTAATGTATGAAAGGCAATTATTTAAATGGCCAGCAGGATTGTCCTTAGAACCATTACCTATAAGCAGAGGCTGTCTATATTATGAAGGATTAGTTTGTTGTTTGTTTGTGATTTTCTGATAGTGGATAAAATATAGATTTTTCCGTTTATGCTGCATTTTACAACTACAGAACACATAATGTAATGCACTGAGCACCTGTGATCAAAAATAAGAAATAAAAATAGAAAATCCTCTGAAACAAAGTGCCCTAAAGTGGCACAGAGACTAAAGAACAAAGCTGTCCTCAATCTCTTCCGACAAATGGGCAGATGCTGTAAATTTGCTCTCACTTGTGTTGAGCTGTGCGGAGTGTTTGACGTGAGGTGACAGACATCCTTTATCAGATCACTAAGCAAGAGGCTGCAAACACGAGACATGCATTGACCTTTCCCTTCCAAATCCCCGGAGAGACAATTATGCACACTGTACATAAGCGGACTTTATTTAGACTTTATTCAAACAACACACATAACAGCAGATTTTCAGTTTTTAGGTTCTTCGTTTTATATTAAAGGGGTTGTCCGGGTTCGTCACATAATCTGAGTGCATATCCAGGCTGCCTAATGCTGACAATCTGTAATGTACTTTGTGTCAGCTTTCTGCAGGGTTTCCTAGATAACACTTGTTTTGTGTCTGAACAGAACGACCAGGGGGGGTGTTCTGGCATGATAATGAACACTGGTCGTTTCCACCTACTGTACCCCAACCCCTCCCCCATAGCAACATCCCCGCCCTCCCCATCTACATGACTCGGCCTCTCCACAGGAAGAAAATGATCCTCGGCTGCAGCCATTGCTGTGATCAGAGCTGCCCGGATTAGCTGCTCCTCCCCCGGCCACACACAGTGATGTATGGAAAGTCTGCAGAGAGAAGAGACAATGTGCTGCACTCAGGGGGGGGCCGCTCTGTGATTACAATGAATAGCTCCGGCCTCTTATCAGTGATTCTTCCCTCACTGTCCCAGGCTGTCATCAGGAGAATGTACAGTGTGCAGACACCAGTGATGTCTGGAAAGTCTGCAGAGAAGGGACAATCGTGCTGTATTCAGGGCCGCTCCGTGATTACAGTGACTAGCTCCCTCATATCAGTGATTCCCTTCCCTCACTGTCCGGGCTGTGATCAGGAGAATGTACAGTGTGAGCCCAGTGATGGGGGGCTGCAGCTTCTGTGACAATGTAACAAACCCCTGCTGTGTGAATGAGACAGCTGTGTCACTGATGTCTGTACACAGCAGGAGATATGGTACAGTGTGAAGGATGGTCAGCACTGTGTCTCCAATGACACAAATACTGATTGAAGCAGCCTCTATCCACTCAGTAACTGCAGCAGTGTGAAGTGTTGGAGGTATATGTATGGAGATATTGATGATACTAAGGATTTTGATATTGTTGAGGAGTCCTTCCTTCCGTCGCCCCATCAGTCCGCCCGTCCTTCCTTCTTTCCTTCCATCCATCCTTCCTTCCGTTCATCCTTCCGTCCTTCTTTCAGTCCGTCTTTCGTCCTTTCTTTCCGTCCATCTGACCGTCCTTCCTTCTTTCCATCCATCCGTCCTTCCCTCCTTCCTTTTTTCCGTCCGTCCTTCTTTCCATCCTTCCATCTGTCCTTCTTTCCGTCGTCCTTTCTTTCCATCTGTCCTTCCTTCTTTCCGTCCATCTATCCGTCTGTCCTTTCCGTACCTCCTTTTTTCCGTCCTTCCTTCTTTCCATCTGTCCTTCCTTCTTTCCGTCCTTCCTTCCGTCCATCTATCCGTCCGTCCTTCTTTCTGTCCCTCCTTCTTTCCGTCCTTCCTTCCATCCGTCCGTCGCCCCATCAGTCTATCTGTCCTTCCTTTCATCCTTCTTTCCATCCTTCCTTCTGTCCATCCATCCATCCCTCCTTCCTTCCGTTGGTCCTTGCGTCCTTCTTTCTGTCCATCCTTCCTTCTTTCCATCCTTCCTTATTTCCGACCGTCCTTCCTTCTTTCCGACCATCCGTGCCGTTCTTCCTTCTTTCTGTCCTTCCTTCTTTCCGTCTGTCCATCAGTCGTTCCTACTTTCCGTCCGTCCTTCTTTCTGTCCGTCCTTCTTTCCGTCCGTCCGTCCTTCTTTCCGTCCGTCCGTCCTTCTTTCCGTCCGTCCTTCTTTCCGTCCGTCCGTCCTTCTTTCCGTCCTTCTTTCCGTCCGTCCTTCATTCCGTCCGTCCTTCATTCCGTCCGTCCTTCATTCCGTCCGGCCTTCATTCCGTCCGTCCGTCCTTCTTTCCGTCCATCCATCCATCCGTCCTTCATTCCGTCCGTCCTTCATTCCGTCCGTCCTTCTTTCCGTCCGTCCTTCTTTCCGTCCGTCCTTCTTTCCGTCCGTCCTTCTTTCCGTCCGTCCTTCTTTCCGTCCATCCCGTCCGTCCTTCATTCCGTCCGTCCTTCATTCCGTCCGTCCTTCATTCCGTCCATCCCGTCCGTCCTTCATTCCGTCCGTCCTTCATTCCGTCCGTCCTTCATTCCGTCCGTCCTTCATTCCGTCCGTCCTTCATTCCGTCCGTCCTTCATTCCGTCCGTCCTTCATTCCGTCCGTCCTTCATTCCGTCCGTCCTTCATTCCGTCCGTCCTTCATTCCGTCCATCCCGTCCGTCCTTCATTCCGTCCGTCCGTCCTTCATTCCGTCCGTCCATCCTTCATTCCTTCCGTCCGTCCTTCATTCCTTCCGTCCGTCCTTCATTCTTTCCGTCCGTCCTTCATTCTTTCCGTCCATCCGTCCGTCCTTCATTCTTTCCGTCCATCTGTCCGTCCTTCATTCTTTCCGTCCATCCGTCCCTCCTTCATTCTTTCCGTCCATCCATCCCTCCTTCATTCTTTCCGTCCATCCATCCCTCCTTCCTTCTTTCCGTCCATCCGTTCTTCCCCTCAAGCCTGTATTTTCCCTTCACCCCTGGGTGATTTCCTGTTTTCCTTCCTCTTCTTCCATAACTTTTCTATTTTTCCGTCAATACAGACATATGAAGCTTCTTGTTGTTTTTTGCAGGACGAGTTGAACTTTTGAATGACGACATTTATTTAAAAATTGCAAAAAAATAGTGCAATTATACATTTGTTTTTTGGGTTTTTTATTCACCATGTTTACTATATGGTAACACTGAGGTGTCGGTATGATGTCTGGGGTCAGTACTATATGGTAACACTGAGGTGTCGGTATGATGTCTGGGGTCAGTACTATATGGTAACACTGAGGTGTCGGTATGATGTCTGGGGTCAGTACTATATGGTAACACTGAGGTGTCGGTATGATGTCTGGGGTCAGTACTATATGGTAACACTGAGGTGTCGGTATGATGTCTGGTGTCAGTACTATATGGTAACACTGAGGTGTCGGTATGATGTCTGGGGTCAGTACTATATGGTAACACTGAGGTGTCGGTATGATGTCTGGGGTCAGTACTATATGGTAACACTGAGGTGTCGGTATGATGTCTGGGGTCAGTACTATATGGTAACACTGAGGTGTCGGTATGATGTCTGGGGTCAGTACTATATGGTAACACTGAGGTGTCGGTATGATGTCTGGGGTCAGTACTATATGGTAACACTGAGGTGTCGGTATGATGTCTGGGGTCAGTACTATATGGTAACACTGAGGTGTCGGTATGATGTCTGGGGTCAGTACTATATGGTAACACTGAGGTGTCGGTATGATGTCTGGGGTCAGTGCTATATTGTAACACTGAGGTGTCGGTATGATGTCTGGGGTCAGTACTATATGGTAACACTGAGGTGTTGGTATGAATAATTGAAGAATTAAAGAAACAAAAAAAGAATTGCGCTCTTGCCCAATTTTCCACGATCCGCAGTTACAGTCAAACATTTATTCTGACAATCAAAATCTATATCCATTTTTATTTTAAAGAGAACCGTCACCCCATTTTTGTGTATTAAAATAAAAGCTCCCTTTTTTATCAGGGACTATCCTGCATTCTAAGGCTGGGTTCACATTAGCGTTCCCTCCGCAGCGTTCTGCGTAGGGGATCCGCAATGTGTCCGCAGCGGCCGTCAGCTCCTATCTTTATAATGGGAGCGCACGGTGCTGCGCTTAACAGCGCATGACCGTGCGCACCCATTCACTCCTATATGTGATCTGTGAGCAGGCGGACGCCTGCGTACAAATCACACAGTCTCTTCCGCACCAGAGACGCGACATGTTGCATTCCTGGTGCGGACGAGACTGTGTGATTTGTGCGCAGGCATCCGCCTGCGCACAGATCACATATAGGAGTGAATGGGTGCACACGGTCATGCGCTGTTAAGCGCAGCACCGTGCGCTCCCATTATAAAGATAGGAGCTGACGGCCGCTGCGGACACATTGCGGATCCCCTACGCAGAACGCTGCGGAGGGGAACGCTAATGTGAACCCAGCCTTAGAATGCAGGATAGTCCCTGATAAAAAAGGGAGCTTTTATTTTAATACACAAAAATGGGTTGACGGTTCTCTTTAAAATAAAAATGGATATAGATTTTGATTGTCAGACTAAATGTTTGACTGTAACTGCGGATCGTGGAAAATTGGGCAAGAGCGCAATTCTTTTTTTGTTTCTTTAATTCTTCAATTATTCATACCAACACGTCATTGATACCATATAGTACTGACCCCAGACATCATACAGACACCTCAGTGTTGCCATATAGTACTGACCCCAGACATCATACCGACACCTCAGTGTTACCATATAGTACTGACCCCAGACATCATACCGACACCTCAGTGTTACCATATAGTACTGACACCAGACATCATACCGACACCTCAGTGTTACCATATAGTACTGACCCCAGATATCATACCGACACCTCAGTGTTACCATATAGTACTGACACCAGACATCATACTGACACCTCAGTGTTGCCATATAGTACTGACCCCAGACATCATACCGACACCTCAGTGTTACCATATAGTACTGACCCCAGACATCATACCAACACCTCAGTGTTACCATATAGTACTGACCCCAGACATCATACCGACACCTCAGTGTTACCATATAGTACTGACCCCAGATATCATACCGACACCTCAGTGTTACCATATAGTACTGACCCCAGACATCATACCGACACCTCAGTGTTACCATATAGTACTGACCCCAGACATCATACCGACACCTCAGTGTTACCATATAGTACTGACCCCAGACATCATACCAACACCTCAGTGTCACCATATAGTGAACATGGTGAATAAAAAACCCAAAAGACAAATGTATAATTGCACTGTTTTTTTTGCAATTTTTAAATAAATGTCGTCATTCAAAAGTTCAACTCGTCCTGCAAAAAACAACAAGAAGCTTCATATGTCTGTATTGACGGAAAAATAGAAAAGTTATGGAAGAAGAGGAAGGAAAACAGGAAATCACCCAGGGGTGAAGGGAAAATACAGGCTTGAGGGGAAGAACGGATGGACGGATGGAAAGACTGAAGGATGGACGGAAAGAATGAAGGAGGGACGGATGGACGGAAAGAATGAAGGACGGACGGATGGACGGAAAGAATGAAGGACGGACGGATGGACGGAAGAATGAAGGACGGACGGAAAGAATGAAGGACGGACGGAAGGACGGACGGACGGAAGGAAGGACGGACGGACGGAAGGAAGGACGGACGGACGGACGGAAGGAAGGACGGACGGACGGAAGGAAGGACGGACGGACGGAAGGAAGGACGGACGGACGGAAGGAAGGACGGACGGACGGAAGGAAGGACGGACGGACGGAAGGAAGGACGGACGGACGGAAGGAAGGAAGGACGGACGGACGGAATGAAGGACGGACGGAATGAAGGACGGACGGAATGAAGGACGGACGGAATGAAGGACGGACGGAATGAAGGACGGACGGAATGAAGGACGGACGGAATGAAGGACGGACGGAATGAAGGACGGACGGAAGGACGGACGGACGGAAAGAAGGACGGACGGACGGAAAGAAGGACGGACGGACGGAAAGAAGGACGGACGGACGGAAAGAAGGACGGACGGACGGAAAGTAGGAACGACTGATGGACAGACGGAAAGAAGGAAGGACAGAAAGAAGGAAGAACGGCACGGACGGTCGGAAAGAAGGAAGGACGGTCGGAAATAAGGAAGGATGGAAAGAAGGAAGGATGGACAGAAAGAAGGACGCAAGGACCAACGGAAGGAAGGAGGGATGGATGGACAGAAGGAAGGATGGAAAGAAGGATGAAAGGAAGGACAGATAAACTGATGGGGCGACGGACGGATGGAAGGAAGGACGGAAAGAAGGAAGGACGGATGGACGGAAAGAAGGAGGGACAGAAAGAAGGACGGACGGATAGATGGACGGAAGGAAGGACGGAAAGAAGGAAGGACAGATGGAAAGAAGGAAGGACGGAAAAAAAGGAGGTACGGAAAGGACAGACGGATAGATGGACGGAAAGAAGGAAGGACAGATGGAAAGAAAGGACGACGGAAAGAAGGACAGATGGAAGGATGGAAAGAAGGACGGACGGAAAAAAGGAAGGAGGGAAGGACGGATGGATGGAAAGAAGGAAGGACGGTCAGATGGACGGAAAGAAAGGACGAAAGACGGACTGAAAGAAGGACGGAAGGATGAACGGAAGGAAGGATGGATGGAAGGAAAGAAGGAAGGACGGGCGGACTGATGGGGCGACGGAAGGAAGGACTCCTCAACAATATCAAAATCCTTAGTATCATCAATATCTCCATACATATACCTCCAACACTTCACACTGCTGCAGTTACTGAGTGGATAGAGGCTGCTTCAATCAGTATTTGTGTCAGTGAAGACACAGTGCTGACCATCCTTCACACTGTACCATATCTCCTGCTGTGTACAGACATCAGTGACACAGCTGTCTCATTCACACAGCAGGGGTTTGTTACAGTGTGTCACAGAAGCTGCAGCCCCCCATCACTGGGCTCACACTGTACATTCTCCTGATCACAGCCCGGACAGTGAGGGAAGGGAATCACTGATATGAGGGAGCTAGTCACTGTAATCACGGAGCGGCCCTGAATACAGCACGATTGTCCCTTCTCTGCAGACTTTGCAGACATCACTGGTGTCTGCACACTGTACATTCTCCTGATGACAGCCTGGGACAGTGAGGGAAGAATCACTGATAAGAGGCCGGAGCTATTCATTGTAATCACAGAGCGGCCCCCCCCTGAGTGCAGCACATTGTCTCTTCTCTCTGCAGACTTTCCATACATCACTGTGTGTGGCCGGGGGAGGAGCAGCTAATCCGGGCAGCTCTGATCACAGCAATGGCTGCAGCCGAGGATCATTTTCTTCCTGTGGAGAGGCCGAGTCATGGAGATGGGGAGGGCGGGATGTTGCTATGGGGGAGGGGATGGGGTAGAGTAGGTGGAAACGACCAGTGTTCATTATCATGCCAGAACACCCCCCCTGGTCGTTCTGTTCAGACACAAAACAAGTGTTATCTAGGAAACCCTGCAGAAAGCTGACACAAAGTACATTACAGATTGTCAGCATTAGGCAGCCTGGATATGCACTCAGATTATGTGACGAACCCGGACAACCCCTTTAAGTCTAATTTAACACTAACGGTTTTTGCAATCAGGTATAATTCAGTAAAAAAAAACAACTGATTTTTAACGGACTGAACCAGATGGTACCATTGAGTTTTTTTTTCCTGGATCCGGTATGATACCAGAATGATAACATCTGGTTCAGTCCATTATTGTCCATGTTTTTATCTTGCCAATCCTCCGATATAGATAGAGAGCTTACCAGTCTCCCTCAGCTTGCTTACGGGGCAATTTATTAAAGCATAACCATCGTTTAAATTTTTATTTAATAATAATGTAGAGCAACTGATTTCAATTATACTTTAGAAGAGAAATTTGGTGGAAAACCATTAGTAAACTTTCCAGAAAGTGTCCCCTCTGGACTGTGTGTGAAGAAAACACATGTTCAGTATCAGTTAGATCCATCTTCACACTGAATATGGCCACATAACCATATAAGGGTAGTGGCATGGCCTACACTGTGTGTAAGCTCCTGACTGCAGCTGGTGAAGGAACAATGCATTAGATTACTTCAGGCTACAGCACAGTTGCTAAGCATTGTCATAGTATCAGGATCACTGTAAACTCCTCTTTCCTTGGCAAAGGCTTCTGACCTGTCATCTGGCTCCACACTGCTCAGTAAGGATCTCTGTTAACCCCTTCTCTGCTGGCAGATCACACTGCACCCTATCAGCCTGCTCTCAGAAGCTATTGAAATACACACAAAGTGCTGGCAGACACTAGCTATGCACACACAGCCATAAAATGCAAGTTTTAAAAGAGCACAGAGACACAAGTCACATGGCACAAAAAAACATTATCTTATTTGCTATGTGACCCATCATTAACAACCAGTGTAGTATTGTGTTTTTTTTTTTTTAATGAAATGACATTTACACTATCAGCTTCAAAATTATTCGCTCCACTGAACTGCAATGACCACTCAAACGCTCACTCTCTGTGACTGTCTGTGATTAGCTGTTGCTCTCAGACTGCGCCCCCATGATCTGTACTGGTGTCTGTGCTTGGCTGTCATATACATTAGTGTATGGCAATCAACCTGCCGTCCTAGGTGTCTAAAATAAATAAATAATGAAAAAAAATGTGTAGGAGTCCCCCGTATTTTTTTCTCAGCGCAGGTAAAGCAAACAGCTGTGGGCTGCTGACCTCAGCTATGCACTTTATTTTGTCTGAATATCAAATACAGGCCCTGTGCATTTTTTTAAATGATTTAACTAAATAATTTAACAAAACTTTGGCATGACCCTTCCCCCCCAATTTGATACTCAGCCAAGATAAAGCACATGGCTGGTGGTTATTATTCTCACCCTGGGAAGGCAGATAGTTATTGCAACCCCAGGGTAAAAATAGCTGCCTTCAACACCTCGAATTTGGCACATTTATTATAAGCGCCAAATCCTGTCACTTTACCCCGCTCTTCCCGATGCCCTTGTGCAGTGACACCTGGGTGATAGAAGGGCTTAATGACAGCTGAGTATTAACAGCTGTCATTAAGACCAGACTAGTTCAGATGTCTATTATATCCACCCATTGCCAATCTGGTAAGTAAATAGTTAATAAGCACACGGAGAGATAAATCCTATTTGAAATAAAACACACCGACAACGCTCATTTTCCCATGTATTAACCCTAAACATACTCTCCGATGATAATCCACAACTATGTCTCTTGAAGCACACTTAGCTCTGCTGTATCAGAGGTCACACATTGTCTTCCATTATAACAATATGTTTTTTGGACTGAGCAAAAAACTGAATCTGGTAGCAAGCTGAAGCAACAGGATGCTACCGGACCCTATTAAAATGAACAGACAAAAACAAGATCCTTTATGGATCCTGCCTGTTTTTCTTGCAAAACTGGATCTGTGCCTGATTGCAAAAACTGGTAGTATGCAACCAGCCTAAGTCAGGAGAATCCAGTATTATTAGAGGTGGGCCATTTATATGGATACACCTAAATAAAATGGGAACAGTTGGTGATATCAACTTCCTGTTTGAGGCATATTAGTACCTCCTCTCATATAATAATGTGTCTCAAGCAGGAATTTGATATAACCAATCGTTCCCATTTTATTTAGGTGTATCTATATAAATGTCCCACTCTATAAATGGCCCACCCTGTATTTTGAGTAGACAGCAGATGGCGCATTGTTAATTGATACAGTTAGTTAGTACTGTTCTCTGTGAACTTTGGTTTTGTTTGTGTGAAATCTTTTTTGCAGTTATATTGTAGTCATGTTTGCTGGCTTACATTGCATACAGACGTTGACTTGTTGGGATTTGAAGTCAGGATCCCAACAGAGAAAGGCAACAGTGTTAACCTCTAAGGCACTGTGCTGCCCATCAACAACTGTGCTCCAAAACGCACTTCTTCCTTTTGGAGCTCTAGCATGAGTACATACAATAACTTTCCACCACATATGGTGTATAGCATTCTTAGTAGAAATTGCACAACTAATTATGTGGTCCATTTTTTCGTGCTACCTTTATGAAAATAAAAAAAATTGAGCTCAAAGAACATTTTAGTAGAGAAATTTTTTTTTTTTAACTTTCACAGCCAAACTGTGAAGCACATGGAGGTTCAGGGTGCTCGCGACACATCTAGATAAATTCCTTGAGGGGTCTAGTTTACAAAATAGTGTCATTTGTATGTGTGTGTGGGGGGGAGAGGTTCCACTGTTTAGACACATCAGGGGCTCTCCAAATGTGACATAGCATCCGCTATCGATTACAGACAATTTTTCGCTTGAAAAGTCAAATGGCGCTCCTTCCCTTCCGAGCCCTCCTGTGCGCCCAAACAGTAGTCTTACTCCACTGATGTGGTGTCAGGATACTTACAAGAAATTGCACAACCAATGAATGAGTCCACTTTCTCCTGTTACCCTTGTGAAAATTCAATATTTGATGCTAAAAGAACATTTTTGTTGGAAAAAGTTATATTTTTATTTTTTTCCTCCACATTGCTTTAGTTCGTGTGAAGCTCATGAAGAGTTAATACATTTCTTAAATGTGGTTTGAAAAGTCTAAGGGGTGCAGTTTCTAGTATAGTGAGAATTTTAGGTATTTTCTGTCCCTAAAAAAAAGTAGCTTTGTAAATTTTTTTGGAAAAATGAGAAATTGCTCATACACATTGAACCCTTCTAAGTTCCTATAAAAAAAAATCTTTCAAAAAATTGTGCTGATGTAAAGTATGTATGTGGGAAATGTTATACTTACAGTTTATAGATGTGGCCAGCACAGACCTGCCTCGGTGCCTCCTCCTTGGCTTCAGCTTTTCCTGAGGGTCCCCGGAGTCTTGTACGGGCCTCCTGCACTCTGCACCACGCTGGGAAACTGGTCCCGGCTTCCTGAGAAACAGTGCGATGTCACTTCTGGTTTTGGAGTAAAAGAAAGGAGCCGCACACAGGAGCTTCTTTGCAGATTTGTTGTGCTTTAGGGGTCTTTACATGGTGGAGGGTGCTGGTGGGAGGACAGGGGGCAGCCTATACTACGGCTGTTTTGCACCACCAGTGGTGCTTCTACGGGTACAATCCTCGATACAATACAATGCAATACAATATGGTCTTCATGTTATCCTGTCATCATTTGTACTTATAAATATACTGTTGTGCCCACAGTCCCCCAGTATATGTAAGGCACCTTCTAGAAAATGTGTATTTCTCAATTTGTTTTAACACATTCAATTAATAAAGTATTATTTTTATATATTGTCTTCTTTAATATCACTTTTTATATCGTAACCCTCATGGCTGAGTGTGTATACAGTTATTTTTGATCTATTGTACTAATTGTTTGTGGAATATCCACCCACAAGCATTAACGGAAAATCCACAACCTTTCCACTGTATTATAAATATATGTTCCATCTTTGGTGTTTGGCTATTGACTGAAAAGAGAACAGAGTTCATGTGATGATACTTGAAAGACTAATTCTTAAATGCATCTGCTGCCACATGATGTTATAATCCCCATTTCTTGTGTTATATAGAGCATGAAACTTGTTCAAGGTATGGGATATGCATTTTGTGCTGTGACACCACAAATGTAAAGGAGTGATTAAGCCACATCATGCCCAACACTAAACGGGAAGCAGTTGGGAAGTGCGTCACCATCTAAGGAGAATGACAAGAAGGAGCCAGGGGTCACTTATTTTAGCAGTACTGGATCACCTTATTGTGTGTTCTCATCTTGCAATCTGATCAATCTCACATCTGGACCCTTTTCATTCACCAACACATTGTATGACTTTACAATCTGTCTGAATTCAATTAAGAATACAATTGAGCTGAATGCTTGTGTCACTTAAAGAAAAGAGCTTTAATTTGTAGTTTTTCCATTGGAAATGAGTATATAGGTAGAAGATGTTTGACGCCTAGTATAGCAAAAAAAAAAACACATTAGAGTATCACATGAAGAGGATCCATCCACATTCCATTATACAGAGGGGAAAATAAGTATTTGATATATTGCCAATTTTGCATGTTTTTCAACCTACAAGGAATGGAGAGGTTTATAATTGTCATCGTTTTTGCACTTGAACTATGAGAGACAGAATCTAAAAAAGAAATCTAGAAAATCACATTGTGTGATTTTTTTAATTAGTAAATTGTATTTTATTGCATGGAAAGAGTAATTGATCACCTACTAACCAGCATGAATTCTGACTCACAGAAGTCCTCCTACTCTGCACTCATTACCTGTACTAATTGCACCTATTTGAACTTGTTGCCTGTATAAAATACACCTTTCCACACTCTCAATCAATTACACTCCAACCTCCCTATCATGGCCAAGACCAAAGAGTTGTCTAAGCGCAGTGTTTCCCAACTCCAGTCCTCAAGGCACACCAACAGGTCATGTTTTCAGGATTTCCTTAGGATTGCATAGGTGATAATTTAATCACTTGCACAGGGGATAATTCCATCATCTGTCTAATGATAAGGAAATCCTGAAAACATGACCTGTTGGTGTGCCTTGAGGACTGGAGTTGGGAAACACAAGGAAAAAATTGTAGACCTGCACAAGACTGGGATGTGATCCAGGACAATATACTAGCAGCTTGGTGGGAAGGCAACAACTGTTGGCAGAATTATTAGAAAATGGAATAAACACAAGATGACTCAATCTTCCTTGGAGCTCCATGCAAGATCTTTACTTGTGGGGTAAGATTATTCTGAGAAAGGTCAGGAATTAGCCCAGAACTGCACTGGAGGACCTGGTTAATGACCTAGAGAGAACTGCGACCACAGTCTCAAAGATTGCTGTTAGTAACACACCACGCCTTCATAGATCTGCAGGGCACACAAGGTCCCCCTACTCATGCTAGCACATGTCCAGGCCAGTTTGAAGTTTGCAAATGAACATATGGATGATCCAGAGGAGGCATGTGAGAAGGTCTTGTGATCAGATGAGACAAAAATAGATTTTTATCATCTATGCCACTCGGTGTTTTGGGTGTTGTACTCATCCTTCTCCTTCCTCCAAACATCATATGTTAGGGGTGGAAACATCATATGTTGGAGGTGCTTTTCTGCTAATGGGACAGGACGACTGCACCGTATTCAAGGGAGTCATGTATCTCGTGAATTTGCCCAACAACCTCCTTCACTCAGTAAAACCATTGAAGATTGCTTGTGGTTGGGTTTTTCACCATTATAATCACCCCAAACTTACAGGTGAAACAACTAGAGAGTGGCTCCGTCAGACGCAGTTCAAGGTCCTGAAGAGGTCTAGCCAGTCTCCAAATCTGAACCCAATAGAAAATTTTTGGAGGGTGCTGAAATTCAGTGTAGCGCAGTGACAGCCCAGAGACCTGAAAGATCTGGAGAAGATCTGTATGGAGGACTGAGCCAAAATCTTTGCTGTTGTGTGTGCAAACTTGGTCAAGAAGTATAGGGAACATCTGATTTTCTATTATATCAAATTCTTATTTCATTAAATAAAATTTAAATTAATGTTGTAAAAACCATACAATGTGATTTTCGGGATTTTTTTTTTGATTCTGTCTCTCACAAATTAATGTACCTATGATAAAATTACAGACCTCTCTATTCTTTGTAGGTAGGAAAACTTGCAAAATCTGCAGTGTTTCAAATACTTATGTTTTTTCACTCAAAATAGAAAAGTAGTTTCAACTCACCCATGTTAATTTCTGAGCAGGTACAGTCATCAGTGAAGGTGCTCAGAGGAATGCTTAAGCCAACATGCATTCAGGAATCCATATGTTTCTTCAGTCTATGTATCTTTGGTATTAGGCATGGGTGAACCTGAACTGTAAAGTTTGGGGTCTGTACCGAACACTTAGTGTTCGGGCACGGACCCTGAACACAGACTTCCCTGAGAAGTCTATATTACTGTTAGGGTTCGAGGGCTGGGAGGGCTGTAAAAAGAAACAATACAGAAATTAAACATCTTCTCATACTTATCCTGTAAGTGGCAGCGAGGTCATCTGAGTTCACTGCCGTGGGGCCTCATTGACTCGGTGAGTTTCATCACCGCTTACCCGTGGCAGTCACATGTGATCGCAGACTCTGCGGGGAAAGGATGCTTTTGTTCCCTCGCTGCAGACTCTGGATGTAGAGGAGGTAAGTGATCTTCATGGGACCATTGTTGTTGATAATCATCGGAGGGGCATATTTGGGGTAATAACAAATTGGAAAATGAAGATTGTCTGTGATTTATTTCAAATAAAGGATTTTTCTCTGCCTGTGTTAAATCATTTCATCAAAGGATTGATAATGGACGGGTCTCTTACAGGCTTGACATCATCAATCTGGGCTTAATGACGAGCTGCCAATATTCAGCTGTAATTAACTCTTGTTACCTCGATGCCACTGCACCAAGGCATCGAGAAGAGCCAGGTAAAGCGCCAGGAATTGATGCTTCTAATGAATGCACCAATTTCTGGGGCGGCTGCTGGCTGCTATTCTTTAGCCTGGGGGGCCCAATAACTGTTGGCCTCACCATACTAAGAATACCAGCCTCCAGCTGCCTGGGTTTTAGCTTGGCTGGTAATCTAAATAAGGGCAAAGCTCACACTTTTTTAAATATAATTATTTAAATAATGAAAAAAAAATATTGGGCTTCCCTGTATTTTGGAATTGGGACTCAAGTTCGGGTCAGGTCAAGTCCAATCCCGGATCTTAAAAAAAATTTGGGCGGGTCTACAGACCTGAACATCGGTGGGCTCGCTCATCACTAATTGGTATGTCAGAAGATACAGGAAGGTCTTACTCTCAAAATATTTTATAAAGATTTTATTGTAATTGTACATGTCTGATGGAGCACCAAGGATCCATAAGTGGACAAATGTATTCAGTGTGCATGTCAAGATTGTTTGTCATTTAGGATAATGAGCAATGCAAGAAAGGGAGGAGTGCTTAGATGTCTATCTACTGCCCCTGAATTGGAGCAAGTCACCTTTGAACTTATATCTTTTGTATGGTACTTCAGTCCTACTCCTTTTCTTGTATTGAATATTTTTTCTTTCATACAGTTGTGCTCAAAAGTATATATACACCTGCAGATGTTTTGCTTTTTTGGCCTTTTTTCCAGAAAACTTGAATGATAACACAATTTTTTTTCCAGTCATGGTTTGTGTTTGAGTGAAGCCATTTATTGTCAAACTACTATGTCTTCTCTTGTTAAATTATAAGGACAACTAAAAATGTCCAAATGACCCTGATCAAAAGATTACATACCCTGGTGATGCATACATAAGAACACAGCAACACTCAAAGTAAAGACGAACATACACCACTGTAGCTTAGAGTAGATTTTGTAGTGTGTGATGCAATAATACAGCTCTGACCTCCTGGTTTAACCTCCTACAAATGAGTAGTATGGAAGTAGGGTCAGTACAGCTGAATTTAGCTGTGTCACAGTATAAACCCTTCTATCAGCTTTCCTACTCTCATAGTATTGTCCCCTCTTCTGTACTACCCCTCCACCACACTGTCCATTTGGTGATGAGAGGTTAAAGTTTCAGCTTCACACTTATACTTGGTTTTGCTCAATTTGTAGTCACTCTCACAGGAGTAGTCCAAAACAGACATAAGTCGTATTACTAACTCCCCTAACCTGACTTATACAGGAGGTTAGGAGATCAGACCTGTATCATTAGTTTGGACACTGTAAAATCTCTAAGCTATGATGTGGCGTGTTCCTTTTTTCCTTTGAGCGTTTCTGCCTGCTTGTGATTGGTCGCCATCATACAGGTAGAAGAATTACATGCTACCTAGTGAAAACTGACTGACAAACACTTTGACTTAACAAAATAAGTTAACTTATTAGGTGCCAAATACATTGATTTTTATGTAGTGACCGTTTCTTATGTTTATTGTTCACATATATCTCCGCCCTTAAAGGGTGCTGCTATATACTTTTATTTGAGTATTATGCAGTCATAGCAGCTTGCACCTTTTCACACTTGCTGTATTCTGTGTGGAGGTGCTGGTCATTTTTTTTTAAATTTTATTTAATATTAACCTTAGAATATATCATCAATATATCGTGGAGGGCTGACTCCGGGCATGGATAGCTAAGCTGTAGTACATAGGAGCGCCACTACACAGTGTATTGATCTTCGGTGTTGTGGATTCATACACTGTTAACTCATGGTCCGTGCAGGACTTGCTAACTCACTTGCTAAACTCACAATAAAATTTCCTAGCCAACTCCAATGTAATAATTAGAGTAATTTATTGGATTAGCAGCCTCAAGCAATCTACCACTGAGAAATTGTAATGTTCTATCCCTTCAGAAAGGCCTCCAGGCCCCTTATGCTCACTCAGGAAATTAACTGATGCCGTTTTCAAGTTAGTGTTTGTATATTTCATTACGTCTTTATCTTTGGATCCCACAATATGAAAACTGCAAAAGACAGATCAATAACAACTGACAAAACAATGACCTAAAATGAAATAAACCGATTAGCATGACAACAGCACATTACTATTAAAGTTATTACCATGTGTTAAATGCAGAATAATCATAGCAAATTGTTACTAGCACATTTTTGGGACATTAATCTATTCTTTTCTGCCTTCAGTACTTTGCGGACTATTTGTAACAAGGTAAATAAGGTGTCACAACTGATTAGCTCTAATAATTATCTGACCAAATGCTCAGATTGAGCTGTTTATTTTTCTCATTGATGCTTGCTTTCTGATTCAACCAGTTATTCTTATAATTTACCATTATTCATTTATTGCATGCTTTTTTCTGATATTTAATAACTTGTATAAAGATTAAATCTGACATTACCCTCTTAGGAACCAGCCTTTGGGACTAAGTGATTTATTTTCGTTATTTCACAAAAATACTTTTGTATCTTATCTGCCTTTAGTAGTAGCTCTCATTGTCACCATTTTGAGGCTCCTATAATTCATTAATTAACCTTTAAGGTCCCTTTACACGCCGCTACAGCATGGTGAAAACAACCGGGTTTATGAGACAAATGTATCTTGCACCGTCAAATCAACCCGAGGTAGCGGCGTGTAAAGTAGGTTGTTGCCACCCGTCACTTGCGGCACCTGTTTCAGAGCAGTGCTCTATAACAGGTTGATTTCAACCCGATTGTAGTGGCGTCTAAATAAGGTAGGGTAAGGTTTTTTCGTCACCTATTTAACTCCCTGGGCGTGACACAGCCTCCATGAAACCGCCCCCCTTCAGCGTTCATTGGAGGAAGCTCCTGCGTTATGATTGGTAGTCGCTGCATAGGGCGGCATATTTAAGGAGCTGACCAGTCACACTACACATTTCCTATAGCGTCATGTATTAGGCAGCCTTCCTGTGCTGGCTGGCCAATCATGATGCTATTGCATTGTCCAATCATCGTACGAGCGTCTCATAATCCACAATTCTGGCACGCCTATGTGTTGTCCCTGCTGCACCAGGTCCTCCCATATTACCCTCTGTAGCGGCGTGTAAATAAGGTAAGGTGCTCTGCAGAAGGTAACTTGAGGCACCCGGCGGTGCATCCAGAGACAGATTAAACCTTCTGTAGAGCACCTTGTAGCGGCGTGTAAAGGCGGTATCGGGTACCGTTTTCAACCGTTGGTGCATGCTCGTGCACGTGAAACACCCGGTTGTTTCCACCATGCTGTAGAGGCGTGTAAAGGTACCTTTAGGCGTTTTCCACAACTCTGATAACCCATTCTCAATTAACATGTTTGCCCCCGGAAAAATCACAACGCATAAACTCACCTCTGATCCCAGCAGTGTTCCAACGTGTCGGCATTGGCTCTCCCGGGGCTCTGATGACATTGTTACATCACGAGAGTCCTTTGTTATGTCAGGAGAGTACTGGCTTCACTCTACCCACCTTCAAACCTATCAAACACCTGGAGGAAGTGAGGGGCCAGCCAAAGTTTTGGATTCCTCTTCACGTTTGATTTGTTTGTTTTGAAGACAAGTGTCATATACTAAGTTTTATATTCAATATTTCATCAGGATGAAACAACATTATATTGTATTAAATAATATTAGATAACATATTTCTCAATGAAAAAGCTGAATCTTGACACTATTTCTTTAAGTGGTACTCAAGTGTGATGATTACAGTCCCCAAATGAGGTACACCAGTTTGGAGGTTGCTCCCACACCCAGTAGTTGTTACAAATAAGCAGTTACAGAAAATTATATAGTCTCTTAAAGAGCTTGAAACAAAAAATTGGGTGTGTTAATGGAAAAAAAAACATTACTGTGCTTAACTAATCTAAGTGTAAATCCATATACAATTGTGTGGCAGCAGCTTTGGTTAGCAGTGACCCAGGACTTTGTTCACGACAAACACTCTTTTTATTGTCCTAACACAAAATACTTCAACAGACCTGGAAATTCTTTCCAGATTGCAGTCGGTTCACATGTGCACCATCACATACAAATGCCGTGTCGCACTTGCAACGCTGTAGGAATTTTTGGGTACAGGGTCCTACTTTCAATGTTCAAGTCTCTAGTACTGGCTAGAGATGAGCGAACATATTTGGGTGCTTTAATTATCCAAAGCACTCCAGTCATCATCACTGTGCTCATTTACGCTGAGTGCTTGGCCCAGTGCAAGCCTCTATCAGTGTTTGATCGGCTCGCACTGGGAGTAAAAACAGCATTATCAGCTGTAGTGTGGTTCTGAAATGTATTAATTGACAAATCTCCACCCTCCTGCCCTTGGAAATGGTTTACTTATGGCAGAGTGGTTTGTTTGTGGGCGGAAAGCTGACCTGCCTATTCAGTCTTTTCAAATGAGGTCCTAAAAAAAACTTTTATAAATGGTCCAGTTGAGCCACTAGAACCTGAACTTCCGATGTGTCGTCCATCCGAACGTCGGAGGCAGACGGGTTACCCATAGCCAGGCTGCTGTATGTAGCACGTAAATTGATAGCCAGCAAGTGGATTGACCCTGAACCTCCAACTAGAAGGGAATTTATGCGCAAAGCACAGCACGTTATCAGGCTTGAAGAAATGATATATAAGAGACGGAACAAGGAACAAATGTTCGATAAAATATGGGCTACCTGGCTGCTTAAGATGTGAGGAAGTATAGGTTAACTTGCTCATTGACCACCACTAATGGGAGTTGAGGGAAGTGTACCGGGATGGGGTGGGGTGGGGCGGGAGAGGGGGTATGGGCGGTTTGATTTATGTGCATACTGTAATTGAATATGTTAACGATTTAATGCTGTGTACGGGTGTTATATTTTTGAAACCAATAAAAATAACTGGTTTAAAAAAAAGAACCTGAACTTCCACAGGTCTGCTCATCTTTAGTACTGGCCTGTGTTACCTGCACACAGCCAGCTGAAAACTCATGCTGCTCCAGGAACCTGGTTCCCAAACTAAGACACACCCTGCAGGATTAAATAGGGTCCACAGACATGAAGAAATTGTAAGACTGATTTCAACAAACCAGTTTTCCTGAAAGCCTAGGTCAAATATCTTGACTCAATTCACACTCCTTTATTCTTGTTTTGTACTCACGGCAAAAAACGTGAATAGAATACACTCCGGTTGGTCTCAGAACGTTTTCAAGCACATTTTGAGTGATACATAGTGACCTTCATATATGACACCAATCACTGCCTCACAAGGGGTTTAAGGATGAAGGGCAGATCAACTGTATTGAGGCCAATTGTTCCCCGCTATCCACCCCCACGCAGTGTCCATAGTTGAGAATGACCACAAATACAGGTCTCAGGGATAACAGTATGGAATAGAGGTTTCACCATCTCATATGGGTAGGCCACAGCAAACACAACTTAGAGTTGAATACTGAAGTATAATTGGGGTTTTGGAGCTTTAAGAGCATGGATTCTTTAGAAGCAAAACTTGTATGCTGTTAGAAAAGGGTTCTGAGTCTTTTGTAGAATATAGTGGAAGGGTAGGTATAATAAGATGGTTGTACAAACCTGGTAATCCTGTGGTAATTTCACAGCTAGTCACTGCACATGCAAAAGTACTTGGAGGTAAATGTAGAAAGTTGCAGTGGAATGGGAGACCCTTAATCTTTCCCTACACGTGGGCAGTAGATTGTCCTTTACAATCAGTATGTCCTATGCTGACGAAGCACGCGTAAATCTGGACAGTGAGGATTCAGGGTATAAAGCCTTTAGCATCTTGGCTGTGGAAGTCAGGGAAAGATGAACTTCCAGGCCTTGGGCCTGGAAGTAGTGAGGAGGTCCCTCACATGTGCGCTGCTCCATATGACATCTTGTCCAGACTGGGGGATTTCCAGCTCTGTCTAAACAGAAGCTAGAAGCAGCTCCACCTATTGAACCATGTGACTGAGTCACCGGCCAATAAGACAACATCCAATTTACATTTCAGATTCTCACAATGCAAAGTAATATAAACCACATTTCACCTGAAGATGGTGCTGAAACAAAACAAATGAGAAATGCATTAAATATAACAACTGAGAAATTCATTAAAAATAAGTGAATGTAATTGGAAGTGGTTGTCTAAAGCTCACAAAGGAATAAACAGAAAGGCATAGCTAGGGAGTGAGTTGTAGTGTGCAGGAGCTACTCACGGTCCAGGGGTACTTAATGGGACAGACACAATTTGGACTGGGTCACTACACAACCACAAGGCCTTAATCTATGGTGTGGCTAGCACCAAACCTGTAGGTAGAGCCACCATTTTTTTTTAATTGCCAGGTGACCATAAACAGTGCCCTCATGACCTGGGTATGCCAATACCAGGTGAATAGTTCTGCATTCATACCAACTAGAAATCTATTGCTGCAATGAAACTAAATCTGGAATGCAACATAATTGTACAGCTAAAACTGTTTGATAGAATACACTTTGTATGAAAACTTGATTACTTGCAAAAGAATTTAAACCTATTGCCTTTTCACTGATATTAGTAGCTTTGTGATTAGGTACAAATGGCAGATTCTAATAACATTACTAATTAGATTCTTGGAATTATTAAGTGACAAGCTATTTCCATTCCAACTGGCAGCTATAAAGTCGTTTAATTGATTTTTTTAAGATAATTTTTTTTCTACAAGCAATCTTCCTGGTATGTAGAGCTCTAACACTTTCCTAATGCTTAATAAGCCAATACATTTTAATTACTTACTTGCCAATATCATACCAATTACTGATATGTAGGAAAGCCAGAATTGCCTTCCACAGAAACGTAGCACTAAAAGAATGGATTACCATCTGCAAATTCTCGAATCTTGCTTAAAGAGCTCTTAATTAGCGTACCAGCATTTGTTACTCTGTGATTTCTTCTAAATGGTACTTTGGTCTGTTTAAGCTTTTGCTGGATTAATGAGGAAACAGCATCTCTTGGTCATGTACTGTACAAGTAATCTGGATGTATACTATGTAATGTTCAGAATTTTGAATGCAAACTAACATTGACGTCTTATCGAAACGCCCCTTTTTCACGTTCGTGTTCTATCTGTGTTTTCTACAGGTAAAACCTGCACCCATCTCTTGGGCCAGTCCATATTTCTTTTAAAATGTCTGCAAAAAAATACTTTAATCAGAGACACATCCATTTTTCACGTCATGGGTTAAACTCGACAAAGCAAATTAAGGTATCTGTGAAAAATCCGGACAGTCAACTGGTGGCATTGGTGTTCAGATTTCACTAAGGCTGCTTTCACATTGCGACTCTTAAGGATCCATGGCTCTCCGTTGTAAAACGGGACAGCCACGGATCCGATTTGGCCCCCATGTTATCCTATGGGCATCGGATCACATCGGATTTGGCCTAATTGCCATCTGATTTGTGTCGGATCCGATTGTGTCCGATTTTTTGCTGAGACTGCTCTGATTTTGGGCACGGCGGACCAAATCGGACCCAATCAAATCCTACCCGATCTGCGGCCTTTAACATGAGGGCCTATGGAGCAAGAGTCCGAGAAATTACAGGATTGTTTCTCGGACCGCTCTGTACCGTGTAATTTCACTTCCGCAATGTATTTACCTCCAGATGCTATTTCTGTGTCCGGGTCCATGATTTTCACGGACCCTGACACAGAAAGAGCACTTTCACTTCCGCAATGTATATACATACACTGTGGAAGTGAAATTAAGTAAAAGAAGGGTTAAAATTATAAAAATTCATGCTCACCTCTCCAGCGTGTCCCCCGATGCCTCCATGTAGCTCCCGACAGCAGGACCTGGCTGGGCAGAGCAAGCTGATCGGTCACATGACTGGCATCAGCTGAACGGTTTAAACTCTGTGCCAGCCAAAACCGATCAGCGGGCGGAGACTTAAACCGCTCAGCTAATGTGGTCATGTGACCTGCCCGCCGATCGGTTTGACGGGCGCGGAGTTTAAACCTCTCGGCTAATGCCGGTCATGTGACCGATGATGCTGATCGGCTTGCTCCACCCCGGCAGGTCCTTAAGCCCCAGAAGCTAGATGGAGGCATTGAGGGACACGCCGGAGAGGTGAGCATGTGAATGACAGCATGAGCCAAAGGGTTAACAGCACCGATCGGATTACGGATTTGATCGGTGCTGTTAGCCCCACATCTGAGATCAGCTGAGATGTCAGGGGAATGATGTAAGCTCACTGCCAGAGGTCATATTAAAGTGAGGTAGCCAACCCATGCTGTACATGTACGTCATGGGTCGTAAAGGGGTTAATAACAAAGACCTATCAAAGGTCAACCTATGTTCAGACACGTTGGTTTAATATGCATCAAAACATTAGGGGTTTGTAGTAACTCCTGAATTCTTGGCAGGAGATTTGCTGTATTTTTTTATGTGGGCTTGTTGCATATTTGCTGCATTTTTCTTTTCTTAGTTTTTGCTTTCTTTGTACCATAACACTGCAAAAACTCAGTAAAATCTCTGCAGCTGCAAGGAAATTAAATCAATGTGTGTGGACAGCTTTTCCCTGAATTACATAGGTTTTGCAGGGAATCAAAAATGCAGGTTTAGCTTAGCATAGATTAGCAAACCAAGGCAAAAACTGAGTACAAAACGCAGTAAAAATGCCCTGTGTGAACATAGCCTTATAGCACTAACAAGATTTTAGAAGACCTCAGGAGAGTTGCTGAAACTTATCAGAATGGGAAAGGTTACAAAACTATCTGTAAAGACTTTAGACTTCATCAGTCCACAGATTGTGTACAAATGGTGGAAATTCATGTGCATTACTACTCACCCCAAGAGCGGTTGGGCAACAAAGTTCACTTGAATAGCAAGACCTACAATAATCTGTGAAGTCTCAAAGGAACCCAAGATAACCACCATCTTTTGTGTAACCCATACGTGAACCACATCCACTTTGCCTTTGACAGACTATATCATCTAATTCCCTTAAGTAAACTGTTATGTTTTCAAGTTCACCCAATGCATGAACGTCACAGGCGCCACAATACCTGCACCCAAACATCACCTCAATAGAAGCCCCCGGGGGTCATATACCATCTCTTTAATTGCAACCTCCTGCTTTGACAATTGTGGATATAAGGGAAGTGTTTAGGGATCCACCAACCCACTTCAGCTTCTGTGACCGTATCAGCTGCTGCCAGTGTAACTATATATCTCAGCTGGCCCCTCTGTAACATCTGGTGCCTCCCCTGTGGTTCACCGCCCAGTCACATCAAAGTGATATCACAGTCCATGGACAATGCATACAGTGATGTCACATTAACTGGATGAGGCATACAATGAAACCATAGCAGATAAATACAAGCAGTGGTGTGAGAACGTAAATCTAATATGCACAGTGATGTTAGAGAAGAAATATAATGAACCCTATGATATCAAATTTGTGGTATGTTTCATCCAGTGAACTTGTTACACAGGATAATACAGGCAGCGATGGCACAACACTGGAATAGTGTTCACAGTGGTATAACAGTAGAAGGCTAATGAACAGGGAAAAATCTTACAATGGACGAAAGGTGTCCTAGGCCGGGGTTATGTGCTTACAGTCAGGATTTGCAGCGTTTTGGACCCTGTAAATTTTCACTGCGTCCAAAACCTTGCATTGTACAGTACAAGCATAGTGGATGGAATTTATAGAAATCCCATGCCAAATCTGCTCCTTTTCTCATCAGCATAAGCTGACATGCTGTGTGGCTTTGTAAGACAGAGCATGTCAATTTATGCTTCAATAGGATGCAATGTCTCCCGATCATGGGCACATATCCTAAGTGTAATGCATGGGGGTCCCTGTAACAATATGTGTGGCACCCCAAGGGTTAATGTGCCACAGAAACATCAACACAGGTTCACTCCCCACACAACACTACACTAGAAAGTGGGAGGACCTTAGGTGGCACCTGCAATAGTGGGAGGAGCTAAGTTGTTTACCACAGAGCAAGAGTGACAGTTAGTTTAGTCTAGTCTGGAGCAGGAGAGAGTCAAGTAGAAGTGGAGGTCCTGAGAGGTCTGAGGAGAGGAGACAGAGGAACAGAGGAACATACCCGGGATAAAGAGTTACCCCAAACTTAACCCCGGAGAGGCGCTTAAGATGGATACCGGATCCGAGGCTGTGACTGAGACAGACAGGACAGTAAACACCGGCATAGTGAAGGTCCACCATCTTCACTGTACCATAGCAAAGCAACACGGAGGGGTCAGTGACACAGAGGACTCAAGTTGCCCAGCAGATTGGTACCCGTGAGCAGAGACAGGGCCAGCAGTTCAGCTACAAGCAGCCGCAGGGCCACACACAGCGCTTAAGTAGGAAGCCAAGGACCCGGTCAGGGTGAGAGCAACCCGGTACAGACTCCGTGGACAATACTGTGTTATACCATCTGCAAGTAAAGACTTGTAAAACAACAGAAACCGTGAGTGTGTGTGATCCTTATACTGAAGCCACACTTTTTTTTTTTTTTCAGGGTCGCCAAGTTGTGGAGCCCCTCGGGACGGGGTACTCGGTGCTGGACCGGTGTACTGCTGGGGGATGTCACGGCGGTCCTGGTCCGGACCGTGTCCCGGGCCCGCACAATAAAATGGGGGTTATTTACAGGGGATTTGTCACTCGTGACACCACCCACATTGTGTGGTCAATAATGGGGACCACCGCTGCTGCAGAACCTCCGGGGATGATGAGACAGCAGCTAGGATGGTGTAGTTCTTGTGGGCAGAACTGGTTATCCCCGGGGCAGTGGTAGTGAAAGTCAGAGATGGTAATTGTAGGCTGTGCAGGAGAAAGGGGTGATGTGGAGATGGCTCCTGACGGGGCTAGATGGAGAACTGACAGCTTTTCATACCTGAAATCAGACACAGACAACGTAGCAGGGTTCACCCGGGTTTACTGTTCTTATCCTTCAGTCAAACAGGCACGGTACAATTCAATTCTTTACAGCTTTGCCATATTGAATCTGGTATACTGAACCCACTGCAGCCAGGTTATCTTTCCTAGACTCCTCTGTCTTTCTACGTGTCCTTTCAGGCTATTTCTCAGTGTTTTCTCTTCAAAGTGGACTGAGGAGCGGCAGCTCAGTCCCTTTTGGCAGCTTCCCCCTTTAATTCTTTAGGCGGTAAGCCGGGTCCTATCTATGCTGCTGTGCTCCCCAATCTTATGGTGGGAATATAGATCTGGAATCTGTATTCCCCGTCAGGTTGTCTGGGGCACCGGGTAAATCGTCAGTCCCCTTCAGAGCTGACACTCTGCTTTCAGCCAAACCACAGGTATCCCTATTTCTCAAGAGATTACCGGGTCCCTTTCCTTTCTGTGTAACTTCTTGGTATAATCAGGGAAACTTTCTTGTCAGTCAGTTGCTGGTCTTCACTACCTTTCTGGACCTGATGGTACTGGTCTTGCCTTGACTGCTCGGCACCTGCCTACTGGCTAACCGCTTCCTGTCACTCCCTTATATACCCATCTGTTACCATGACTATGCTCCATCCACTCATATCTAGCCTATTACCCCTTGTCTGCCTAGAGTCCCAGACTCAGGGTTAGGTCCTCATGCAGTGAATATGTGTGCGAGGTGTTTGTTAAACAAACTGTCTACCCTCCTACCTGGCTGCAGTACTACCTGTGGCCACCCTGGAGGTAGGGGCGCCACACTTGTCCCTCCCCGGCCTGTGTTCATGTACTCTATGTAATGTAATGTAACCTGCTTTAGTGTTTTCCTTCTTGCATCTAGTGGGGGATTCAGTCTTTCTTCTTCTCAGCAGGGGGCTCATCCAATACACAAACATGTAGACAGAACGTCTGGGATTCTAGAATCTTCTGCCTGTAGCCAAATATTCAAAACTGGATGTGAACCTTTCTCCCATCCAGGCGCTGATCCCAGGAGACAGAACAATATGCTCAAGTTTTTAGTCAGTTCAGTTGTGTGGTGACTTGCGAAGGGCTGGGATCTTTACTGAGGCAAGATCCTGGTGACATGTGTATTGTTAGAAGCTGCCACGCGGGATTGTGTTGTATCCCTCATCTGCTGGATCCATTGAACTCATCCAAGTAGGATTTCTATATTTTCCCTGGGGTTGGTGACTTGTCTCTGCTGTTGCGGACTCATTACGGACTCTGCAGAATTACCTTAATTTGTGCTGTTCCATTTTCCCTGTTCAAATAAATATCATTGCATTATTCATCGGCCTTCTGTCCCTTCCTGCTCTTTCGCACACCACGTCACAGTCCCTTAGTAAAAATGTTGTCAGGAGCTGCTTTTAATACTCCATAGTGTATAATCATTACATAGTGCACAGTCCCTTGTGTAGAGATGCACTGTTGTAGGGCCCCTAGCACCTGCAACGTCTGCTATTTTGATAGTTGCACCCATCCTTGTAATTTTAGATAACACATGTCCCATCACCCTAGATCCATTTATAAGACTACTAGTAAAAAGGCCCGATGCAATTGCATCGGGAGCGGGGTGAAATGAATTGTGTGTATACAGGCGGGTGAGTGGGTAGCAGAGTATACATGCGGGTGAGTGGGTAGCAAAGTATACAGGCGGCTCTGTGGGTAGCAGAGCATAGAGGCGGCTCTGTGGGTAGGAGAGCATAGAGGCGGCTCTGTGGGTAGCAGAGTATAGAGGCGGCTGTGTGGGTAGCAGAGCATAGAGGCGGCGCTGTGGGTAGCAGAGCATACAGGCGGCTCTGTGGGTAGCAGAGCATACAGGCGGCTCTGTGGGTAGGAGAGCATAGAGGCGGCTGTGTGGGTAGCAGAGCATAGAGGCGGCTGTGTGGGTAGCAGAGCATAGAGGCGGCTGTGTGGGTAGCAGAGCATAGAGGCGGCTGTGTGGGTAGCAGAGCATAGAGGCGGCTGTGTGGGTAGCAGAGCATAGAGGCGGCTGTGTGGGTAGCAGAGCATAGAGGCGGCTGTGTGGGTAGCAGAGCATAGAGGCGGCGCTGTGGGTAGCAGAGCATACAGGCGGCTCTGTGGGTAGCAGAGCATACAGGCGGCTCTGTGGGTAGCAGAGCATACAGGCGGCTCTGTGGGTAGCAGAGTATACAGGCGGCTCTGTGGAGACATTACACACACATTATATACATAAATGAGAGACACATTGTATACACAGAGTATACATACATGACACACAGTACAGAGACATAGTATACACAGAGAGAGTATACAGAGATTGGATGTTTTAGTGGGCACCCTGCAGTAGCAGCTGTGGTGCTGGTGTGGTGTCCCCTCGTTGGTGACACATGATGCCCTGGGGGCTGCTCTATTAGCAGTGTGATGTTTGGCAGTGAGGGCGGATTAGTGTAGGGTCCTGGGCGGGGCGTGTGTGTGAGGATAGGGAGGGTGTCGGGCGGTGTGGAGCCCATGTCCAGCATAAGACAGGCTCCTGGGCTCGTCGTGGGCTCTTCCCACCCCGGCGGCCCTCATACTCAGAGGCAGGTGCGGCGTGAGGGGCAGATCGTGTTGTTGAGTGGGCGAGCATCGGTGAGGCAGTTTGGTGCAGACACTGAGGGGCTCCAAACACCACGAGAGTGAGGCGAGATCTCGAGGTGTTTGGTGCAGACACTGAGGGGCTCTGGGGATAGGGGAAGGAGGGGCCGTGAGATGATCCATGCAGTGCGCGGCTGTGGGCGGGCTGGGGTCGCAGTGTGTGCTCGGTAGTGGGAGCTGGGCAGTAATTGCGGGGCAGCGGCGGGCGGTGTGTGGAGCGGGCAGGGTGTGGGGTGTCTGGCGGCAGAATGTTTGCGCTTCCGGCCAGTGTCGGCGGCTCGCGATGGCGCATGCGCGCCATCGCTCGCAGCACGTGATAGCGGCACAGTGGCCGGAAGCGCAAAACTGCTGATTATGTATATAGATAATACAACATTGCATTCCTAGAAGTGCTGCGTGCCCTTCTGCTCCTCTGTTGACCTCTTTTTGTATAATAGCTAAATATCTGAACCCACAGTATAATTTTATAGTAGCCTAATTATTAACGTGTCTGTAATACCAAGGAACAGCCTGCAGCTAAATTGTCTGTTTTTTTCAATCTGACCATTATTCATTTTGTCTTCTTTTTGATGTTATAAAATATATCCCTTGCCCCATTCAGGGTGCCGATAAGAAGCTAGGCTAAAAATGAAATGATTCACCTGATACACAAAGGCCTGAAATATTGTGTGAAAACAATGGGGTTTCCAGTCAAGAGCAGCGTGAATAGTCACTCTGGACACTAATGAATTTCCTCCCTCTGTGCCTGTAATAAAATGTATGTATACAGTATGGCTGGTTTAATGTGACACAGACCTGCAGCATGTACACTTTACTACACGCTGTCTTTCCACCTTGCTTTGGCAGTGATTTATTTTGGCATATCTGAAGATAAATTACCCCCGATACAGGGGACCTGGTCTAAAAATATCACACAATTAAACATAAATGCCATGGTTTTCTATAGTGATATCATTCGGATATTGTGGGCAGGAATGTCAAAAAGTTAATTGAAAAGCTGGAAACAATTCAACATATTTTGTAATACTAAGGATATTTATTTTATAGTGTAATAGACGTCAGATATTAATTTGACAATAGGTTGTTTTATGTCTTCTGGCACTTATTTTTAAATGCCCAATTTTTACATTAATAACATGGGGCTATATGCCAGGATAGTGGGGTTTGCAAGATGTGCAAGATTTGATTCTTCTGCCTAGAGCTTGGCAGCAGATTGTGTACTTTGAGAAATGTAAGCTGTGTACATGTGTCATTATAGAAATTAGGCCAAGATAACAGAAAAGGGCAAGAATAACAAGTTAAAGAAAAATAATGACTTATTTGTGAAAATAAAAAGAAGATATGGGCAAGTGCTTCCATTTTTACCTGGGCTATACCTGAGCACATAATTTTCAACCTATAAAATATATTACAGGACTTGTCATATTTGGTCTTCCATTTTTGAAGCTGTAAAACCCCCAAAAGTGAGATGATTGAGGCACGAGGGAGTTACCGTTTTCTGCTGTTATCCCTATTGGGGGTGATAACAATGAGTTCAAAGTGGAAAACAATATTTCTACTGTTGAAGTGAATTGATGAACTGGATCCATCTGATCAGATCACTTTTATAGGGCAAGTGTTGCAGAAAGCGGACAACCCCACTCAATGTTGATTCAGCTTTTTGATTCTTACCAATAAAACACAACCGTAGAACCATACAAGTCAATTATCTCCAGTCTTACCATTTTAACTTAATAAATCCACCATTACGGGGACTAAACAGCCCTTTGAGTGGTAAGTGAAGAGACTAAAAGAGATTGTTATATGCGAGAAGAGTAGGACACCTCTTATTGGGCTAGCTTTTTCTTAAGGGCTCATTTCATATTCGTGCTTTCCTTTGACTTTTCAAGAATGAAATGTTTGGAGTAATGGTAATCATATGAACCCTCTTGATACTTCTTACCTAGAGGCTGCTTATGTTATAAGTTCTCGTGATAACCTTGCAGAATGCCATCTCTTATCGTGCTACCTAATGAAGGCAGATAATTCTTACAATGTGACATGAAGCTCCCACACATTGGACGGCTGCCAGGTGAACTAGGCTCTGGCCGATTGTTTGGGCTGACATACATTTCATACACAATAGTTCTCACTTGATCGAGCGTTCCTGAGTTCTTGGAGAAAGACACTGACAGACACCTCTCATCTCCAGGAAAACAATATGATCATCAGTCTGATTCCCCCGACAATCAGCCAGCTCCCCTATATACATTAAGGTTTCAGCTGACCTGTAGATATCGATGGATGCAACTGACATTATTCAAGTATGTATAGAGGTTAGTCAAGTGTTGGGCTCCTTGCCCCTCATCAGAAGGGAATGTATATTCCCTATAGATGCCTTTTTATTCCAAGGTTCATTGCCTGGCCTATAGGACTCCCTACATCAGCTAGTGGTCTTCACAAGGGGAGACAGTACGCCCAAGATTAAAATCATAGTTCTGATTTGATGTCAAAATCTTCTCCATAGTGACAGTCATTTATGGAGACAATTTTGCCAGTAATTTAATTTTTTTATGTCTGGAGGACAGTGAGGTGTGCATTTCATTAATGGAGCCTGACTTTGAGGTAGGTCATTTTAATTTATATACTTTGCTTTTACTTTTGCAGGAATAAGGATTTGACTTTTACATATTTTTTTTCTATCCAATCTGAACTTGAATTGAACTCTAATGTCTTTGAAGCTTAAAATAAGGCTCTGAAGCCGTCTTCATATGAGACATTTAAGCCTTAATGATGTGAACAGATTTTGACAATGTCTTTAGTATCATTGACCACCTTTACCATTATGAAAATGTCACACATTCATTTAAT
>JARQOC010000002.1:149842432-149853492 GCA_033576535.1 Allobates femoralis | reverse complement strand
GCAGACCCCCGAGTGGTTACAGTATTTTTCTTTCAGTAGAAATATGCGAAATCCGATCTGAAATTCAGCCCTTCAGGAGCTCTTACATCCAAAGCCCTGATGACGGTGCCCGGAGTGGTACTGAAACGCGTAGGTGGAAATAAAGAAGGGGGTTTTTAATGTGAAGATTTCTGATTGATTATTTGAGCAGCGCGGACCATCTTACACCTTCCCTGGATCTGTGTACTTCCAAAGCCAATATTCAATCTATTTCCCGGGGGCGGACTGTACGTTCCCAGTCCCCACCCCTTTTGTTCCTGTACACCATTTCTATGCCTTTAACTTGGAGGCTACTCATATCACCACCATGTTTCTCCCTGAAGTGTCTGGATAATGCAGATAGACTTGTGTGGGAAGCATTGGACTCTGGATTTGAGGCAGAAATATGTTCACTAAGATGTTTTTTAAGAGTCTTTTAAGAGTTTTTTAAGAGTTTTTATGTGTAGCCTACATAATCTTTGCCACACTTAACACAAGATGCTAAATAGACAATATGTGTTGTGTTGCAGTTTATGTAGCCGTTTATGTCAAATGTGCGATTTGTCAACCTGTTGTTAAATAGTTTGGTGACATGCACATATCGACACAAATTACATCTGTTGCCTTTACATCTAAAGCTTCCTTTTGTAGCCAACCAAGTCGGGGTTTGTTGATTTCTAGCAAATTGTGATGGTGATAAAATGTTACCAAGGGTTACAGACTTTTTTGGGACACATCTATATCCCCACGATAGTATTTTTAAAAAAATAGGGTCCTGATATAGAATAGGCATAAATTTATGGATTCATCCCGCTATGTTATAGTAATCCTGACTGTAACTTGTTGAGAATGTAGGGATATTGTTATCCTGCCTTTTTCTTACTATTTCGTTAATTGCCTCTAATAGTTGTCACATTAGAATTAGAAGAAGGCATACCATTCTCCACGATGTTATTATTAATTGAACTCAGTAAAAGGGAGCCATGAGATCACGATTGCACTTTGGATTGAGCTCTATTCACACACCGTGTTGAATATCCACGATTCAATAGACATTTTTAATACGGGCAGACTCAATGCTGAACGCTTCCACTGTTGAGCGCGTCCTCTTAGCTCTGATAAGTTCCCCATACACTAAGCTGTCCACCATATGTCGAGGGTGACAGCTCTCAGCGTGTAGGAGGGTGTTGCTGCTAACTGGTTTGCGATGTAAAGCAGTGTGAATGTTGCCCGTATCTTCTGACCCTTGTAACAATGTCTAAATACGGAGCAGTGTCCCATGTATCACATAGGTGAATCTGATGTTGTTATGGATTGTTGTTAATATAATCCATGAACTGTGCAAAGTTAGCTGAGTTTTGGCGAGGCACACCAAATGATGACAACATTGTCGATGTACCTGTGTGTTTCATGGGCAGGTTTTTTTTTATTGTGTATATACGTAAAGTAACTGAGGGAATGTTCCTTGTACATGCTGTAGACTAAGGACGCCTGTCCAAAACGCGTCCAGCGGTGTGGGACTGTGTTCCCTCTACTTCATGCTTTTTATGCTCATGGAATCTTACATAAAGCATTTGGAAAAATGAAGAACTGAGTCTGGTGCCGGATCTCTTAATCTCTTGTACTGTAACGGCACTTTTTTTGCTCATTTACATATTTAACAGCACACCCTGTGGTTAGGCCTGGAACTACCATTAAAACTTCTCAGCCTACCACTGTACATGCAGTATAGATCACTACCTGAAACATATGGACTGTCAATTTTTAATTGCTCATGGTTCAAAATGTTTGTGTATTCTAAAATGTATTTATTTTAACTTGCTATAACTGGGGTATGTAGAAATATGTTCTGAATAATTTTATGTTTACATGTCTTTTCTGAAATGGGCACTTGCTGTAGCTATTGGATTAGCTAACAGCTGATACAGACTGCCCAATCCTCAGGCAGCCTGTATCAGGCGCTGGTTCTATGATTTCAGCCAAATATGTTAAACTCTGAAACTCTATGGTGTTTCAGGTAATAAAACAGTTTGGGAGCCACCGGAGACACTAATTGGACAAGTCGTACAAAAGACTAGTTGGACAAGTAGGTCCCCGGTGACTTCTCCCTACCCACTACCCTGGAGTGATGGGTCTCTCCCTCTGTGCGTATATAATCCATTAGGGTAGTCCCTTTTAAGAAAAAGACATGTATTCACGTAATCATTAACAACATAATGGTCCATTACAATATACAGGTAACAATGGATCGACTGTCATCGTTCCCATAAAGGATAATTACTGAAAAGGGAATCTGTTACATTACAAGATTCATGATTACATGTAAATTTGCTCCTTTATATTCCTGCTTACTCTTGATATAGGAGTCCAGTTCTCTTATTAGAATCTAAGAGCCTTCCCTGTATATATGAGCCAATAGAGGTAGCTGTGAATGGAACCGCCCACTGGACTCTTAAGCCCAGAAAAAGCAGGCGTTAAAATGAAACCAATTGCAAGAAAATAACCCCTTTAAGTCTTCATTGGACATAAGGCAAATATATATATGCAGCTGTTATTCCATAAAATGGCCTTTTCCTCTATGTGTAAATAAGTGATCTTGCTCAATAATGCAGTAACACAATCTTTTATATTCTTGTAGATAGATAGCACAGCGCTGTCTGTAAATTTAATTGCTAGCCCTCAAAATATGATGTACATTGGCATGGCTTTTTCTTTTTTCTTCTGCCAAAAGTCTATGATTAATTTTATAGCTATAGTGTAAAATGGAACAGAAACTTCAGTGCTTCTCGGAAGCCTTTATAAATGTATTTATAAATGTATTTTCTTCCTTCTCAGTGGAATTTTTATTCTGTGATTTGGCTTCCATGAAGTCCATACGGAGTTGTGTGCAGAATTTCAAAGCAAAAAATCTGGACCTCCATCTCTTGGTTAATAACGGTGAGTCGTTGCTTCAACCTACAATTGATTTCTGGATTGTTTTGTAATCATGACGATTGCCATTTTTATTAAGCCATGATGTGCTGTGCCGCAGATATCGAGAACTTTATTGGGCCTTTAAAGGATAACAACAGAACATTTGAATAATAATCCTATTTACTAATTGTCTTCGGATGACAAAATGGAACCTGGTATTTAGTACAAGATAGTGTGTCAGGAACTCAATGAGGATTCAATTCTTTCTGAACTTGAATCTCATTTGCTGTTCGTAGAGATGTAGGTTTCTCATGGGAAATGGGTAAGAAGCTGATGAATGGGGACAAGCAAAGGAAATTTCTTCTGTTCCACAAGCATAGCCAGAGTTAATGCAATCTATGCTGGCCATACGTTCATTTTACTTTACAAAGGCTGGTATAATGCATAAAACTGTCTTCGCAAACTCTGAGCCATTTATTATATATTTATTTCTATACTTTTCGACATTGCTCCAAAAATAAATCTTGGAATTATGAAAATGTACAGAATCATAGACCTGTCAATGAATATGCAAATGATAGAAAACAAAACAACATTTTGAAACTTCCATATTTGTTGAGTATAGAGTATGTGCACCCAGTACAGATGTAATCCATAAGTAAGGCGCATAGGATTTGTACCCTGGTGGTTCTGCACAGGGCCCCTATGCTGCACCATGTATTAAACGGACTTCAATAAAATTTACTGTTTTATCATATTCCTTCTCCTGTCAGCGCTGACTGACTACTTTTCTTCAGGTACAGATATACACTCCCCGGCACACATTGGCTGCTATCCATAAGGTTATTAATGGTTGTTGGCGGATAATCTGCTATGCTCAAAGCACTTGGACAAATAATCAAGATCCGCAGCTGACAGTTACTTTTGCAATTGCCAACCAATGATGTCTCACATGTGCTCCATGGAGAGATACAGCAGGTCATGGTGGTATATTTTGGCTATGCAGGCTGCTCACAATACATGATCAACATATGTGCCTGTTATTATCAAGTTGAAAACCATCTCCTGGGACACTTTTTAAGAAATGACCATATCACTGATTCCACAAGAAAATCATTGTAACTCCAAGCTGTTAGTGTACTTGAAATTAAGTCTATAGTGGCCTAGCACTATACATTGTGCCTCTCCACACCATTACCCTACAGCAATGTAATGTGCCCCAATTAAGGCATCTTGATGACATTGTGCACGTGGTCACCAGCTCAATGTCAGGGTATGATTATATCCAAGAGAATAGTGGGACTCATCACTGAAGAGGATAGACCTCCATTCCGGTCTACATTGCCACCTTGCTGCACTATGATAGCTTTTAGAGTGGTGACATAAAGTCGATGAAAGACCAGTATCTTGATGTCTGACTCATAACTTAATGTTGATGGTTTGTGTAGACACTGTTTAACCCCTGATGCATGGTTAGAATGTTGAATTTCACTTGCAGCTCACGAATAGATCATTACACACCATTCTTTTAATCTGATCGATCTATTAGAGGATTTGCCTCTCTACATCTGTTGCTGTGATTTCACCTTGTCGTTGTTCTCCCAACTACTAGAAGATGCAACATTAACCAGTGCGTGAATTTAGGCCTACCTTTGCAATCTGCTTGAGTGATAAACCAAGATCTTTCAGTTTAGGAATTCAATAAAAATGAAGCATTGCATAATCATACTGAAGGCTTAATCTGAATTATGCGGCTAGAAAAATACTAACTACTTTATAGTTGTATTTTTTTACTCCTTCCACATGCATCAACTTGGTTCTAGCTGCTTGAAAGTGTAATCATTTGAAGATCTTAGTGACACCTATTCCTTCCTCAATTTGTATACCCTTATGGCTTCTTCTTAGGGCGGCTTTCACACCATGGTTTTCAGCTGTCAGGCTGAGTCCAGTGCTTTGCAGGAGGCCCGAGACACAGCCTGACAGCTCGGACAAACCGAACCAGAGGATTAATATGCCTCCAGTCCTGTTTGCAGCGGATTTGGCAGAGCACAGTTGCAGGTGCTGTCCCTGCTGAAATGACAGAATCGCGGCTAGCGGGGAGCTATCGTGGTCCTGAAATCTCAGCAGGGGACAGCTCCAGATGCTGAAGTTCAGCGCAGCGATGGCTGAGCTTCAGCACCCCCATCCGGAACCTGACAGATTCTCTGTCGGTATGGCGCGTTCCGGCACCCCATAGACTTCCATGTTAGGGGGTACGGATCCGGAGAATCCGGGAGGATCTGGTTTGGTTTAATTGTTTGCCCTGGACAAAAAATTCTGCAAAGCTCCGATTTTGTGTCCGGGGCAAAAAACTAATGCAGCCTGATGCTGATGGACAGGGCAAAACCAGATGGCAAATCATAAGTCATAATTATGACTTTTAGGATTGCTACCTTTATTAGGTGGCATTAGAGTTTGTCTACTTCCTCACCAGTCAAGTAATAGTGCTAAAGAAATGTGAGTCAGGCCGGCAGGGAAGGGGTTACTCGGATACCGGGACGGTGGCTTCGGTGGGGATCATGGCTGGTCAAGAGTCGATTCCTTGCCCTGGACACTCAATGGCTGGTGGGGATGATGATTGAAGATTATAAGTGACGCCACCTGTGGTGTCTGGTAAACGGCTACCAGCGCTGCAGCCGGACACTGAAGTGATGGTGTGGTGCAGCAGGTGGAGCTTTTCCTCAGTGCGGGGGGGTGGATGAGGGGAGTTATAGTTGCGGTCTTGCTGTAATTGCTGCAGGCAGTGGCGGGGAATCAGGCTCAAACACACTCACAACAGTCTCTGTTTCAGTACCTTTTACTGGTGTCAATGTGCAGGTACTGTCCAAGAGGGTAACCAGGTGGCCGGTGTGGTTTGGGATGTCCACCTTAGAGAGTTGTGAGGCCTCCTCTGTCTGTGTATGCGATGATTTGGGTAGATCTGCCCAAATCTAGATCTGCCGCTCTCTTCTCCTCAGGATGCTCCTTCCACAAATGCCGGTGAGGACCTCCTCTTGGGATCCCTAATCTTTCCTTGGTCCTAAGCTGGTTGCGTTTGGGCACTGTGCTTCCTGAGCTTCAGGGGGAACTAGATCGTCCTGGTTCCTCCGGGGTTTCTCTGCCACAAGTGGTTAATGGCAGACACGGACTCCCGCGTCTGGGTGAACTATAAGGGTAACCACTATGTTCCCTTCTTCTTCCTGTGCTCCCACTGGCCTCCTCCCTCTCTCTAGGGCACTGCACAGCTGGGTCGGTCCTCTCTGGTTTGGGTCTAATTCCCGCAACCAGCTCCTCTAGACTCGTCAGACCTAGGTGACCTAACTTTCCTAACTGTCCTTCACTCCTAACTGACTGACTGACTTGACTTACTGACTGCCTGACTCCTCCCTCAGTACTTGACCTTTATAGGGGATTGGCTTAAGGGCAGCCAGTGGAGCTCCCCCTCCAGTCCTGGGTGGGAAGTGTTGTGTGCTGTGTGTGCCAAGGTGTACATCCCTCCCTGCATCGGTGGGTCCTGTGGCAATCCCCGCAGGGTGCCACAAATGGAGGTAGACTGTTTCATACAGAACTTGGGATAGCTGTAGGCCATGTTGTCATGAAAGTACAATCAGTAATCCAGACTCCCCACCTTTTCCACAGGCAGAAAAGGATAGGGAGATGTCAAAAGGAAGATGGAGTAGAAGAGCAGGCCAGAATTTCCATAGTAAGAAATTGCCTAGGACTGGTAGGAGACAGAAACCATTAGCAGCTGCTATTGTTATATTTAATTAGGTCTGGTAATGCATCATTGACATTGATGTCATATTCAATCAGTGTCTGATGCTTATGCCATGTTGGGACCTTCATTCTCTCCAAAACAGGCACCTCAGCTCCATAGTCCTGCATATTGAAGTAACCACAGGAAATAAAGAGTTGTCTGCTCCTCCACAATTTTTGTCTTTGAACTTCACTATTAGACATTACCTTTCGTGACTATAAAGGTGACCTACTAACAATTGCACCCCAAAAAAAAGACAAAAGGTCATTGATAGCATCAACTTGAGATTAGCAGTTTTCAGTACTCTTCTTTTTCTTTTTCTTCTTTATCTTTTTCTAATTACAGCCCTTTTAAACACAGTAATGAATAGCCCAACACATGGACTGACTGTAGACGACAGAGAAAAATCAGGACTATAAGAGAAGGACAGGCCTTACTCTCATACACGCTATAGCCAGTGGCGTAACTAGGGTCCTATGGGCCCTAGTGCGAAATTTAGACCTGGCTCCCCCGCCACAGTTGGTCAGTTGTATGGGCCCTGTTTAAGTTCTAAATCCAATAAATACCGACAATTTGACCCCTCTCCCTTCATTATGTATTAATGTCCCTCATCGTGATATATATGTCCCCCGTCTGGTATATATAGTCTTCCTCCTCCTGCCACCATAGTCCTCCAATTATTATAATGCATCCCCATATTCCTCAATATATTATAATGTTCCCCCATAGTCCTCTATGTATTATATTGCATCTCATTGTTCCCCATTCATATACCCATAGATTATTATAATGCACTCCCATTATCCACCCTCCATATAGTATAATGCAGCCTCAAAGTCCTCCATACAGCATAATGCAGCTCCATATTCCTTCCATATAGTATAATACACCTCCACAGGCCTCCATATGGTATAATGCAGCCTCATAGTCCCCTATAAGTATAATGTCGCCTCAGCCCTCCATATAGCATAATGCAGTCTTAAAACCCTCAATATAGTATAAGGCACCTCATAACCCCACATATAGTATAATGCAGCCTCCTCTCTATATAGTGCAGCCTCATGTCGTGCAGCCTCCTCTCTCCAAATAGTGTGCCATATATCACCTCCTCTCTCCATATAGTGCAGCCTCATAAAGTGAAGCTATCTCCTAGTGCAGCCTCAATAGTTATCATAGTGCAGCCTCAAATAGTGCAGCCTCATCTCTCCATATAGTGCAGCCTCAATAGTGCAGGCTCGCTCTCCAAATAGTCTGCAATGGCACTCCTCTCCTATGTCACTATAGTAGCACCAATGCAGCCTCAAATCTCATCTATATATCAGTATATATGATCTCTATACAACTCTCTGCTCATAACTAGTATAATGCACCCCCTTCTTCTCTCCATAGTACTCTAGGCCACTGTGTACTCAAAAAAATAAATTTGTACTTGAACTCTCCCCATTCCCAGCTGCTCTGGCTTCTTTGTGAAGACTCATGACTGCAGTGCCGGTGTGAGCTCCACTTCCACTATGGAATGCACAAATCAGGAAGTGCCACCTACTATAGTGGAGGTGGTGGCAGCAGCCTGATGTATGCATTCCACAGTGGACGCACAAGGAAACCCGGTTGGTAAGAAGGAAGCAGAAAGGAGGGTCGGAGCTGGCTAGTAGTTGAAAGCAAGAGGCTCCCCCCTCCCCTCCTCTCCCTGACATATGAGCCCCAAAGCGCGTGTGCTGCCGCGTGGTCACATTGATGTGCGTCCTTGGAACACACCATCCATTGTAATCGGGCGGTGGAATCGGCGGGCGCAGGGGGTGGACTGGCGGTGCCCTTATTGGGCCCCGTCGCAGCCGCATCCCTGCAACCGTGATTATTACACCCCTGCCTATAGCTTCATAAAAATCCAATCTAAGCTCAAAAATTACCAAAACCCTTGGAAAACTGATGAGGTTAACCCAGTATGCATATAAAAGAATCCTGAGGAAATAGGCCCCCTCGACCCGTCTGCTCCTCGCCCTTGGCCACATCGGGCCCCTGCTACACCTGGCCCTCCTTCTGACACCAGCTGCAACTAACTTCCCAACATATCTTGTTCCTCAGCTGCATCTAGCCCCTGGTCTACACCTGGTTCCTGGCTGCAACTAACCCCTCTGGCTGCCTCGACCTCCTGACTATATTCAATCTCCTGGCTGCCTCCGACCCCTGGCTGCTTCAAAACTCCTGGCTGCCTCTGAACCCCTGGCTGCCTCCGACCCCCTGGCTGCTTCGAAACCCCTGGCTGCCTCTGAACCCCTGGCTGCTTCGAAATCCCTGGCTGACTCCGAACACCTGGCTGCCTCTAAATCCCTAGCTCCATCATGGCTGTGCCATCTAAACCCCAGCTGCACCATCTCACTCACTGCTGCATCATCTCATCCTCTGCCGCACCATCTCACCCTCTGCTGCATCATCTCCTCTTTGGCTGCATCATCTCCTCCTTGGCTGCATCATTTCCTCCTTGGCTGCATCATTTCCTCCTTGGCTGCATCATCTCATCCTGGCTGCTTCATCTCATCCTGGCTGCTTTACCTCATCCGGCTGCCTCACCTCATCCCGGCTGCCTCACCTCATCCCGACTGCTTCATCCCATCCCTGGCCGCATCACCTCATCCTCGGCTGCATCACCTCATCCCGGCTGCTTCACCTCACCCTCTGGCTGCATCACCTCATCCGTTGGCTGCATCACCTCTTCCTCGGCTGCATCACCTCTTCCTCGGCTGCATCACCTCTTCCTCGGCTGCATCACCTCATCCTCGGCTGCATCACCTCATCCTCGGCTGCATCACCTCATCCTCGGCTGCATCACCTCATCCTCAGCTGCATCACCTCAACCTCGGCTGCATCACCTCAACCTCGGCTGCATCACCTCATCCCTGGCTGCATCCCCTTATCCTTGGCTGCATCACCTCATCCTCAGCTGCATCACCTCATCCTCGGCTGCATCCTTCATCCTCAGCTACATCCCTCATCCCTGACTGCGCCAACTCATCCCGGCCTCATCGTCCTTGGCTGCATCACCTCTTCACCGACGACTGCATCTCATCTCCATGACCACTCCTCAAACGCGGCCAATCACCCTTCATTGGAACTCACCCTTGCTATACCACCCCCGGCTGCCTCTGACCCCTGCTGCCTTTCCTCCCGTACTCACCTCACCATGTTCCCGCTTCTCCTCACCTTCACTCTCATCCTTATCCATTTGCTACTTCCCCACTCATCCCTCCACTTAGCAATGAAATATTACTCTCACCTTCCATCCTTCCTACTCACCTCACCTCTGAATTATTCCTCCACTTTCTACCCACCATCTCTAGACATACACCCCACCACACAAGCTTCCTGCCCCACCTCCTAACCTCTCCCTACTCCTCCTACTCTCCATTGACATATCCCCTAATCCTGGCTCACCCCATCACAACAACACACTCTCCTCCACCCCACTCCCGTGACCCTACACCAACCCTCGTAACCCCCATAACCTCTGTCCTATTCTCCCCACCCATGCCTCCCTTGTCCCCCTACTGGCACGCTCTGGAACGCCCCACTTGGTCTGTAACAAACTCCCATTTATCCACAACCTCTTCATCTCCAAAAAACTCTCCTTCCTCGGCATCACAGAGACCTGACTTACCCCCTCCGACACAACCTCCCCAGCTGCCCTCTGCTACGGTTGATTCACACTCTCCCACACCCCCACCCCATCAACACCCGTGACAGAGGTATTGGCCTACTCCTGGCCAACGACTCTCATTTGCCCCACTCACCCCACCCCCCTCTGCCCACTCAAATCCGGCACCTCCCCTCCACACTTCAAACACGCCCTAATCATGCCCATCCTTAAAAAACCATCCCTCGAACCCTACAACAGTCTTCAACTACCGCCACATATCTCTCCTCCCTTTCGCCTCAAAACTTTTTGAACAACATGTCTGCTCCGAACTGTCCTCCCACCTCTCTTCCTCCGCCCTCTTCGACTGCCTGCAATCCGGCTTCTGACCTCACCACTCCACCGAAACAGCCCTAACCAAAGTCACTAACGACCTACTGATCGCCAAAAGCAAACGACACTACTCTGTCCTCATCCTCCTTGACCTTTCTGCTGCATTTGACACTGTTGACCACTCCCTCTTACTTCAAATCCTTGAATCTCTTGGCATTACTGACCTAGCCCTTTCCTGGATCTCCTCCTACCTAACGGACAGGACCTTCAACATCACCCACTCCCACACCTCCTCCTTGCCCCACCCCCTTTCTGTAGGAGTGCCCCAAGGCTCGGTCCTGGGACCATTACCTTCTCTATTTACACCCTCAGCCTAGGCAAACTCATAGGGCA
>JARQOC010000002.1:149753877-149842332 GCA_033576535.1 Allobates femoralis | reverse complement strand
TTAGCTGCTATGTGAACCATCATTAACAACCAGTGTAGTATTGTTTTTTTTTTTATTCACTGAAATGACATTCATACTTTAAGAAGCGCTTGTACTCTGCACTTGTTACCAATATTAATTGCACCTGTTTGACTTCATTACTTGTATAAAAGACACCTGTCAGCACACAATCAATCACACTATAACCTCTCCATCATGGCCAAGACCAAAGAGCTATCTAAGGACACAAAGGACAAAATTGTAGACCTGCAAAAGGTTTGGATGGGCTACATCATAATATGCAAGAAGCCTGGGGAGAAGGTGAAAACTGTTGATGCAATTATTGGAAGAAACACAAGATGACCATCAATCTACCCCGGTATGGGGCTCGATGCAAATTCTCGCCTCGCGGGGTAAGGATGATTCTGGGAGAGATCAGGAATCAGTTCTGAACAACACAGGAAGACTTGGTGAATGACCTGAAGAGAGCTGGGAACACAGTTGCAAAGATTACCATTAGTAACATACTATGTTGTCATGGATTAAAATCCTGCAGGGCAAGCAAAGGTTCCACTACTTATGCCAGCACATGTCCAGACCCATTTGAAGTTTGCCAATGTCCATCTGGATGATGTAGAGGAGGTGTGGGAAAAGGTCATGAGGTCATATAAGACCAAAGTTGGTATCAACTCCACTTGGTGTGTTTGGAGGAAGAAGGAGAAGTACAACTCCAAGAAAACTGTTCCAACTATAAAGCATGGGGTGGAACATCATACTTTGGAGGTGCTTTTCTGCAAATGCACCAAATTGAAGAGAGGATGGCTGAGGTCATGGATTGCGAGGCTTTGGTCAAAAACCTCCTTCACTCTGTAGGAGCATTGAAGATGCGGCATGCCTGGTTCTTGTAGCATGATAGTGTCCTGAAACTCAAAGATGGGAAATCAAAGAAGCACTTCAAGGGCCTGGTGTGGCCTAGCCAGTGTCCAAACCTGAACCCTATAGAAAATGTTTGGACAGAGCTGAAATTCAATGTTACTCAGTGATAACCCAAAACCTTAAAGATCTTGAGGAGATGGAGGAATGGGCAAAATTCCCTGTTGCAATGTGTGCAGACTTGGTCAACAACTACAGTAAACATCTGACCCCTGAATTGCAAACAAAGGTTTCCGTCCCAAATATTAAGTTCTGTTTTTCTATTGTATCAAATGCTTATTTCATGTATTAAAATGCAAATTAATTATGTAAAATTCCTACAATGTGATTTTCTGGATTTTTTTAGATTCTGTCTCCTACAGTTAAAGTGTACCTATGATAAAAATTACTGATGTCTCCATTATTTGTAGATAGTAGGGATGGGCGAATCTACTCGCTAGGACTCGTTACTCGGCGAGTAGTAAGGGACTCGCAGGACTCGGTACTCTGCGAGTTTCCCAGTGATTACTCGCACGAGTCCAATGCAAATCAATATCAATCCTAGTTTTGTCAGAAACGCTGACAAAACTAGGATTGCCATTGTTTGCATTAGACTCGGCTACTGTGCCAGTGATAGCAGGGAAACTCGCAAAGTAACTGCTGTTTCTTTGCGAGCCGAGTCCAGCTGTCTTCTCTGTGCAGCTCCAGGGTCCTAGAGCCCGCCTGCTGCCTGATGTAGCAGTGCTGAGATTGTTCTCAGTCTGCTCATTCCCTGTGCATAGACATCTATATTTATGCACAGGGGATGTAGCAGAGAGGACATCGCGTTTTGGACTGCGTCGGACGGAAGAGGATTTTTTTAATTAAAGATGGAGTCCCTAATGGCTTTTTTTTTTGGAGCTGCACAGAGCAGACAGGACTCTTATCTGTGCGAGTTTCCCAGCGATTACAGTTGCAAAGTAAACGAGTCCAATGCAAATAAATGACAAAACTAGGATTGCTTCAGGCTGAAGCTTCCGAGACACATCTGCGATTTGTAAATCTCACACTACTCGCTATTACTCGCTTCCCCATTCATTAACATTGGACTCGCTAGACTCGCAACGAGTAGCGAGTCCTGGGCTCGGACTCGCTAGAGTCAAGCGATTCCGAGTAATTTAGGATTCGCCCATCACTAGTAGATAGGAAAACTTACAAAATTGTCAGTGTACCAAATACTTATTTTCTCCACTGTAGCTGAGAGGTATAATTTGGGAGTATTCCATGATGTTTGACTTGTCAGCTATTGGGCCTAATGTAAAAAAAATGGACAGTATTTTATGCAATGGTCCAATTTATAGCAAAATGTATTCTGCAGCATAGACCTAGTGCACATAAAATACTGGTGAAATTAAAGACAGAGAATTAAAACCCTGCACGTTTCTAGTAGCTTTATTCTACTAATCCTCAAAATTTACCTTAGCTTTCACTGTAAATCCTAAATATTCCATAACTGTAGAGAAAAACATGGACCTAACATCCAAAATGTATACACTGATCTATTGTAGCTTTATATTGTGATCAGATTGTATGAAGCCCACTGCCTTGTCATGGAAAACATCTCAGTGGGTCCCTGACCTAAAGGGTGCAGTGCCGTGTGCCACCCACCGCTTTGATCCCTGTGCATCAACAGGGGTTCTGACATGGCACCTCAGACACCCAAGCTGCAAGGCTTATCCTCATTGATTCTAGGCAACACCACTCCCAAACACAGTACCACAGTAACACAGCACCAACACCAAATGAGAGGAACTACACAATACCCCTCACCTTTCACATGATGTCAGACTGTGATCTGAGAGAAGAATAGGTGGATATTCAGTCCATGTCTTTTGTTTTTTCTACAGTTATGGATTATTGCACACTGTACTCCCCCTTTTTCTGTTTTCCTTGGAACAGCACTCCTCACATAAGTGTATGGCAAGCAAGCTGCTGCCATATTAATGTAAAAATAAATAATTGAATAAACTGGCGTGGGGTTCCCCCGTATATTGATCTGCAGGCCCCCAGCCATGTGTGTTTTGTTGGCAGGCTATCAAAATATGGGGGAACCTATGCAGTTTTTTTGTTTTTTTTTTTAAATTATTGAAATAAATAATTTAAAAACCAGCGTGGTGTCCTCCTCAAGTTTGATACTCAGCCACGATAAAGATAATGATTTGTGTTCTCACATGAGGTGGCTCTTAGTTATTGGGTCCCCCCAGGCTAAGAGTAACAACCCCCAGCCGCCCCAGAAATGGCACATCCATTACCCGGCTTTACCCGGCTTATCCCGATTGCCCTAGTACTGTGACAATAGGGGCAATATAAGGGAATAATGATAGCTGTGATTTGAAAAGCTGATATCAACCCCAGGATTGGTAATATAAATAAAAAAGCATAGACACAGAGAAAAAGCCTTTATTTTAAATAAAAAGCAATTCACTCTCTTTTACCTATTTATTAACCTCAAACATACCATTGCAGCTCTGACTGTAATCCACTCCTGATGTCTATCGATGCTCTCCAGATCTGCTACATTCAGAACTCACGCTGAGTGGTGACAGTAAAGTGACAGCACAGTGCAATCATCAGCACACAATGACAGCTTTGACAGCCACTGCTGTGAGATCGGTGACATCACCTGAGTTCATCTGAGGCCACAGCTGGTGTGCTTTATGCCTCCCTTGGATGAAAATACCAACCCCCAGCCATGTGATTTATCTTGACTAAGTATCAAAATTGGGGGACACCCCCTGTTGTTTTTTAAATTATTTATTGTGGGGTCCCCCAAATTTTGATAGCCATTAAACATAATGCGCATACAAGGGACGAAGTGTCATTTGATCCGCGCTGCTACCAACGAAGACTGGAACATCTGGTTGAACTTATCTGTTTAATCTGACGCTTTTCGGAGCTATCACCCAGCTCCTTCCTCAGGGACATTACTAGCTGGGTGATAGCTCCGAAACGTGTTGGATTAAACAGATAAGTTCAACCAGACGTTCCAGTCTTCTGGTCTTCCTTGGTAGAAGCGCGTATCAAACGACACTTCGTCCCTTGTATGCTCATTTGGCCTGCAGTGACCCATGGATGTGTGGATCCAGTAGCAGCTACCTACTAAGCGATTCAACTGGTTGTGGGTTTACACAACCAGATCAGGTGAGCAGATTCCACCGCAAAACATTATCTCTCCATATCTAGGAGATAAGACCCTATTGCGCATTTTGTCTCATAATTTTTAGATTAAACATGGCTGCGGGCGGCAACACACACTTTGTCTGCACTGCATATCAATATACAGGGGACCCATGCAATGTTTACCAATTTTTTATTGATTTTTACCGTAATATGTGATAGCAGCTTGCTTGCCATACCTAATGTATATGGCAACTAATCACAGACACCGAAACAGAGGGTAGAGATGCAGTCTGAGTGGAACAACCAATCACAGATGCTGTCACAGAGGGTGGGTGGCGAGCATGCAGTGAATATGCATGAGGCTCAATGCAGCCCCCATACCCTTTACCTGGGTGGCCGAACCTGAACAGTAACACTGACTTCTCTGGGACGTCTGTGTTCAGGATCCGTGCATGGACACTAGGTATTTGGTATGGACCCTGACCTTTACAGTTCGGGTTCACCCATCACTAGCCATGACTTTAAATATGAAATACTGTAGTCTTATTTTTGAGCCTTGTACAGCTCTACACTTCTAGTGTTCTTTTACGTGTATTTCCATTTTGAATTATAGAAGTCTGTCCAAACAAACAACCAGACGCTCTCAGCAAATAATGACTGACAAACTGCTCGCTGCAAGGGTTTTTGGCTTGAAAATCACTCACACTGAAACAATTTCAGAATTACCGACACCTCGGAGGACATTAAGACTAATGGTGATCTGCAGTCACCGGTGGCCACTAAACTGCAGGCAATATTACAGACAAATAAAGATTAAACTCCATAATTGAAGTGGCTCAGACAATTGAGCTAAAGGGTGGAAATAATCTTTTAAAGCCAAGTTATAGCAATAAAGCTGTTTAATCCAAAAATGAAATTGTGTGCACAAAAAAAATAAATCGCCCGCTGTAACATCAGCCCTTATCATAAGCTGGATACGTATTCAGTGTGCTCGCTACAGAATGAAACCGTTCATTGCAATATATCAAACACACTGAAATAAGAAATGTATTTATATTAAATAAAACTGTTTATAGAGAGGCTGAAAATCCTCTTACTGGTCAGGGGTCTTCATGTATGTACTCCCGGGCAGCTTCATCTGGATACATGTGGTCAATGACTACTCATAGGTAGAGGGAATACCAAAGGGCACAACTACTAAATGGGAGTGTGCTGTCAGAAGCTGACTCTAAATCAGGTTTTTGTGTTACTTTTGTTTTCCATATCAAGATATTTAGTTAGTTTCATACTGGCCGTTGGGTTATGTTAAAATCATACTTTTTATACTTTAAGGTAGAGCTTTCAGCTAGTTCCTTATGAGGCAGAATTACAATGACTCTGCTATACACAGCTGATAACACAGAATCCATCAAGTATAATAAATGATGTCACAGCTCCTCCTGTTCCCCATTCCTTCACAATTACCTTTGCTCATGCTCAGAAGATGCTTTAAAGCCCAAGTCCAACATTTCTTTTTTTTCTGACTCAGATCTACGGTAAGATCCTTCCACTTAATCTTATACTTACCTGCTGCCATCTTCACCTTCTATTGTCGCCACCCCTGTTGGTCTCCACCAGTTTGTCACCTGCCAGATCTTTCCAGTATTTTCTGGAGCGAGGCAGAGGTCACTTTTTAATGCAAGTCTATTAGAACCTCATTTTAGCTCTCATAGACTTGCATTGAGAGCTTGTGACTTTTACCTTTGACTTCCAGGGAGTCAAAAAATGCAGTCACATAATGGTGCTGTGGGACTGGAGCAGTGCTAAAAGGTGAAGACAGTGGCGGGTATGTATAAGACTATGGTCAGAAACCTTAGATTAGAGGCACCACTCCAGCACTAAAAAAATCCAAAACGGTTCTTTAATATAAAAGATAGTTTTGGAGTCTGTTCATTGTAGCTGTAGGTACTATGCAAGACTTCTGCAGTTCACCCTGACTTACTGGATATCAACTTCTGGGCCAAACCCTGATTGATGGTACATCATTCTTTCTTAGTCATTGTTTGGCGTCTATACCAAATGCTATGGTTTTTATTTTTTCACCTGCTTTTGTAAAGGCCGTGTTACATGCTGCGATGTCCCAGCGATCTGACCAAAAAATGGGATCGCTGGGACATCGCTATATGATCGCTGGTGAGCTGTCGCACAGGCAGACTGATCAGTGACCAGCGCCCCACAAGAACGCTGGAAACTAGGGTACACATCGGGTAACTAAGCATAGTTTACCCTGGTTACCATGTCCCAACGTGTCTGAGCAGCGCTAGGCATCAGCCAGTAGGTTGTTGATCGTTGGTCTCCCGCTGTCACATATGATATTGGCGGCCCAGAGGGAGACCAACGATCGAAAAATGCCCCTGGCCATTCCGCAAAGATCAGCTCGCTGATCGCTGATTGTTGCAGGATGTCACACGTAGCGACATCGCTACAAGGTCGCTGTAACATCACAAGTTGCAGCGACATTGTTAACGATGTAGATATGTGTAAACCGGCCTTAAGATTGATTTTATATTCTCAATTGGGATTGAATCTCAGATGTGGGGAGTTTCCTGGCCATGGACTTAAATATCCAATGTTTGGTTCATCAAATCAGTTAGTTATCACTTTTGCTTTGTGAAACGATGCTTCATCATGCAGGAATATAGAAAATAAAATTAACCCCTTAAGGACCGAGTCACTTTGCAGCTTAATGACCGGACCATTTTTTGTAATTCTGACCACTCTCCCTTTATGAGGTAATATCTCTGGAACGCTTCAACGAATCCTAGCGATTATGAGATTGTTCTTTCGTGACATATTGGGCTTCATGTTAGTATTAAATTTAGGTCGATAATTTTTGCGTTTATTTGTGAAAAAATAAAAAATTTGGCAAAAATTTTGAAAATTTTGCAATTTTCAAATTTTTAATTTTTATTCTGCTAAACCAGAGCGTTATGTGACACAAAATAGTTAATAAATCACATTTCCCACATGTCTACTTCACATCAGCACAATTTTGGAAGAAAAAAAATAATTTGGTAGGACGTTATAAGGGTTCAAAGTTCATCAGCAATTATTCATTTTTCCAGCAAAATTTACAAAACCATTTTGTTAGTGACCACATCACATTTGAAGTCCCTTTGAGGGGTGTACATGACAGAAAACACCCAAAAGTGACACCATTCCAAAAACTGCACCCCTCAAGCTACTCAAAACTATATTCAAGAAGATTATTAACCCTTCAGGTGCTTCACAGGAACTAAAATAAAGTTGAAGGAAAAAATGGACATTTTAATTTTTGTAACAAAAATGTTCTTTTAGCCTCAATTTTTTCATTTTCACATGGGCAACAGGATAAAATGCATCCTAAAATTTGTTGGGCAATTTCTCCTGAGTACACCGATACCTCATATGTGGTCATAAACCACTGTTTGGGCGCACGGCAGGAGTGAGAAGGGAAGGAGCGCAATTTGAATTTTAGAGCCAATTTTCCGTTCAAAAAGTGAAATGGCGCTCCTTCACTTCTGAGCCCTGCCGTGCGCCCAAACATTGGTTTATGACCACATATAAGGTATCGGTGTACTCAGGAGAAATTGCCCAACAAATTTTGGGATGTATTTTATCCCTTTGCCCATGTGAAACTAAAAAAATGTAGGCAAAAAGACATATTTTGTGAAAAAAAAGTGTTTTTTTAATTTTTATGGATGAATTTGTGAAGCATCTGGGGGTTCAAAGTTCCCGTGTGTCTCCACATTGCAGCTCCCCCAAAGTGACCCCATTTTGGAAACTAGACCCCCAAAGGAACATATCTAGATGTATAGTGAGCACTTTGAACCCCCAGGTGCTTTACAAATTGATCCGTAAAAATGAAAAAAAACTTTTTGTGGAAAAAAAAGTGCTTTTTCATTTTTATGGATGAATTTGTGAAGCATCTGGGGGTTAAAAGTGCTCACTATGCATCTAGATACATTCCTTAGGGGGTCTAGTTTCCACAATGGGGTCACTTGTGGGGGAGCTCCAATGTGGAGACACACCGGGACCCTCCAAACGCGACATGGTGTCCGCTAACAAATTGAGCTAATTTTCCATTCAAATTGTTAGCGGACACCATGTTGCGTTTGGAGGGTCCCTGTGTGTCTCCACATTGGAGCTCCTCCACAAGTGACCCCATTTTGGAAACTAGACCCCCTAAGGAACGTATCTAGATGCATAGTGAGCACTTTGAACCCCCAGATGCTTCACAAATTCATCCATAAAAATGAAAAAGCACTTTTTTTTCCACAAAAAGTTTCTTTTTTCATTTTTACGGATCAATTTGTGAAGCACCTGGGGGTTCAAAGTGCTCACTATGCATCTAGATACGTTCCTTTGGGGGTCTAGTTTCCAAAATGGGGTGACTTGTGGGGGAGGTCCAATGTGGAGACACACAGGGGCTCTCCATACGCAACATGGTGTCCACTAACAATTGGAATTGTTAGCGGACACCTTGTAGGATATAAAGAGCCCCTATGTGCCTAAACATTGGAGCTCCCCACAAGTGACCCCATTTTGGAAACTAGACCCCCCAAGGATTATATCTAGATGACTTTGAACCCCAGGTGCTTCACAAATTGATCCGTAAAAATGAAAAAAGAAACTTTTTTGTGGAAAAAAAAGTGCTTTTTCATTTTTATGGATGAATTTGTGAACCATCTGGGGGTTCAAAGTGCTCACTATGCATCTAGATACGTTCCTTCGGGTGTCTAGTTTACAAAATGGGGTCACTTGTGGGGGAGCTCCAATGTTCAGGCACACAGTTAGGGTCTCTCCATACCCGACATGGTTTCCGCTAACAATTGGAGCTAATTTTCTATTGAAATTGTTAGCGGACACCATGTCGCATATGGAGAACCCGTGTGCCACCAGCAGAAGGGCAACTGGTAGAGTTGGGGTACAGCACCAGAAAATGCCGCCTCTAATGAATGCGCTATTTTCTTGGGTGGCTGTGGGTTGAAATTTGCAGCGCGGGGGACCCACAACATTTGGGTCTCTCCACGCTGAGGATTCCAGTCAGCCAGCTACCAAGTTGTACATGGCTGGCTACAAAAAATACAGCGAAGCCCATTTTTTTTTATTTCTAGAACTAATTCTAGAAAAAAAAAATGACGTAGGGCTCCGCCATATTTTTGGTCCAGCCAGGTACAACTTGGCAGCTACAGACTGCCAGCAACCCCCAGCTGCCTCGTTGTACCTGGCTGCAACCAAAAATACAGCAAAGCACATTTTTTTTATTTCTAGAACTAATTCTAGAAATAAAAATGGCATAGGGCTCCGCCATATTTTTGGTCCAGCCAGGTACAACTTGGCAGCTACAGACTGCCAGCAACCCCCAGCTGCCTTGTTGTACCTGGCTGCAACCAAAAATACAGCGAAGCCCATTTTTTTTTATTTCTAGAACTAATTCTAGAAAAAAAAATGACGTAGGGCTCCGCCATTATTTTGGCCCAGCCAGGTACAACTAGGCAGCTGGGGGCTGGAATCCTCAGCATAGAGAGGCCCAAGCGTTCTGGGCCCCCCATGCTGCGAATTGCAGCCCGCAGCCGCCCCAGAAAATGGCGCATTCATTGAAGCGCCATTTTCTGGTGCTGTACCCATGCTCTTCCAGTTGCCCTGGTGCCGGTGGCAAACTGGGTAATAAAGGGGTTAATGCCAGCTTTTTATTGGCAGCTGGCACTAAGCCCGAGATTCATAATATTGGGCCAATGTTAGACCCGCCATTAGGAATCTCTGGTAAGTAGTCAATAAATACACACAGAGAAAAATATTTTTATTAGAAAAAAAACACAAACAAATTTTGGACTCCATCTTTATTATAAAAAGATCCGACGTAGTCCACAACGAAGGTCCCACGACGCTCGATCGTTTCCGACGGGATCCCCATGCAGGGGGATGGGGGATCAGGGATCCCCATGCAGGGGGATCAGGGATCCCCATGCAGGGGGATGGGGGATCAGGGATCCTCATGCAGGGGGATGGGGGATCCCCATGCAGGGGGATGGGGCATCAGGGATCCCCCTGCAGGGGGATGGGGGATCAGGGATCCCCATGCAGGGGGATCAGGGATCCCCATGCAGGGGGATGGGGGATCAGGGATCCCCATGCAGGGGGATCAGGGATCCCCCTGCAGGGGGATGGGAGATCAGGGATCCCCCTGCAGGGGGATGGGGATCAGGGATCCCCATGCAGGGGGATCAGGGATCCCCTGCAGGGGGATGGGAGATCAGGGATCCCCCTGCAGGGGGATCAGGGATCCCCCTGCAGGGGGATGGGGGATCAGGGATCCCCCTGCAGGGGGATGGGGGATCAGGGATCCCCCTGCAGGGGGATGGGAGATCAGGGATCCCCATGCAGGGGGATCAGGGATCCCCCTGCAGGGGGATGGGGGATCAGGGATCCCCATGCAGGGGGATGGGAGATCAGGGATCCCCATGCAGGGGGATCAGGGATCCCCCTGCAGGGGGATGGGAGATCAGGGATCCCCATGCAGGGGGATGGGGGATCAGGGATCCCCATGCAGGGGGATGGGGGATCAGGGATCCCCATGCAGGGGGATGGGGGATCAGGGATCCCCCTGCAGGGGGATGGGAGATCAGGGATGGGGGAGGTCTTACCAGTCGCCAGTGAGAGGAAGCCGGAGGATGCAGGCAGGAAGACGCAAGCGGGAGGCGGCGGCGGCAGGAGGAGGTGAGTACCGGTCACCGGCAGTGGCGGGGGGCCGGGGACAGCGGGGGGGGGGCCCAGAAACTGCAGGGGACGGGGGATAGCGGGGGGGCCCAGAAAAAGCAGGGGAATGAGCGGGAAGGGGGGGGCGGGCAGATGAAACAGCGGGGGACAGGGGGATGAGCCGGGGGGGGGGAACAGACACAGCGGGGGACAGGGGTATGAGCAGGGGGGGCAAACACAGCTGGGGGACAGGGGGATGAGCGGGGGGCAGACACAGCAGGGGACAGGGGGATGAGCGGGGGGCAGGCACAGCGGGGGACAGGGGGATGAGCAGGAAGGGGCAGACACAGTGGGGGTCAGGGGGATGAGGGGGGGGTGATGCACATCAGAGGGCACAAGCAGGGGATATGTGCAGGAGCCGGGCACAGCTGACAGCCCGGCTCCTGCAGAGATCATGCAGGGAAGTGCTGACATTCAGCACTTTCCTGCGCGATCTTGATGTGATCGGTCGGTCAGATTGACTGACCGATCACATCGCTCTGAGTGTGGGGACCCCTAAAAAGGGTCCCCACACCTCTGCCCCTGACCCTCAGCTGTCACTGACAGCTTTTAGAATTGAACTGTCACTGTTCGTTTAGAAGCAGTGACAGTTCAAAGCCATGACGAGTATACTCGTCATGATGCGGGAACTGACATCTTTTCATGACGAGTATACTCGTCATTAGTCGTAAAGGGGTTAAAGGAAAAAAAAGTTCAATAGTGTCTTACCCAAGTAGACAATGAAAAAAATAATCAGATGTGCTCATGTGGTGAGGTTGTGTGACCACAGGGAATCTGTCAGCGGGTTTTTACTACCTCACATGACAGTAACATTATGTAGGCAAGGAGATTCTGAACCCAACGACGTATCACAAACATTACTGGCTAAAGCCATTCTGAAACAAATCATTTAGTTATAAGAGCACTGCAGAGCTGGAAAGCTGACCCCACCCACATCAGGCTCGAGATTGTGCCATCAGGTGACAGTGCGGTGTCAATCACGGCAGGGAGCATCTTGGACTGCCATGTGCATGACAAAGTAGTCCTGTAATGTTAACCACCAGGTAATAAAGCCCTGAGTTTGAGTAAACAATAGCATACACACCAATAAGAGAAGCACAGTTGCTTTGGGTTTTTTAACCCTTGGAGCATGTTGTCCTCAGCTTACTCAGGAAAACAACTGCTGACAGATTTCCTTTAAAGGCTTTGAGTAGACTGCTGCAGACGCACAGAGAGAGAAAACATTAAAGGCTGGAAGGAAATGGGTTAATTCTTTATCATCAGGCAGTGCAACATTAAACTATTTCATTCCAGCCTTTTATATCATGCTGGAATAAGCATAGTTCTTCACCAAATTGCTCCTGGATCATTGGGAGAAGTTGGTCTTGTATTAGGTTTATTATCATTTTTCATTTACGACAGTGTCCTTAGGCAAAATCGTGAGTGAGTACACTCTCTTGGATTATAGGTAACCCCACACATGAATGGTCTCTGGATGTTTTACTGTAGTTATGACACCGGACTCCCTCACCTTTTCTCTTCCATAAACTCATTCTTCCAGTTGTCAAAAAGAATCTGAAGGGACGTTTATCAAAAAAAAGACGTGCACCCAAGTCCTCTGCAATCCAATTCCTGTACTATTAGCAGAATGTAAGTCTGTCTTTGAAGGTTTTTTTCTTTTTTAAAGAAAAGTGGGTTATTTGCAGCTGTTGATATCAGGCCAGTCTTCAAAAACCTTCTCCTCACTGTGCATTGAACAAGGTCTGCACTGAATCAATCCCATAACTCAGGGGCGGGGAACTCAAGGCCCCGAGGGCCGCCAACAGGTCATGTTTACAGGATTTCCTTAGTATTGCACAGGTGATAATATAATCACATGCACTGGTGATGATTCCAACCTTTGTTGTTACTACAGATATCCTGAAAACATGACCTGTTGGTGGGCCATCCCTGCCGTAACTGAAGATGTCTGGTCACTTGCTGGACTTTCATGGGAATTCTGAAATGTTTTCACAGTAATTGGACCTCTCCATTTATAGTTTTTTGACGAACCTATACATGATTTAGGGCCAGGCTTACAAGAAGCAATGCCCTTGTCCCGAATTTCCTTTTGATGTAAAGCAATGATGATTGCACGTCTTTCCTTGGAGGTAATCATGGCTAAGGGAAGACGATGTTTTTAAGCACCAGCCCCTCTTTAAAGCAACCTGTCTGCTTTTATTCAACATGGCAAAATGATACCACCTGCCTTGTCCTCATTAACACTTTCGCCTGAGCTAAGGAGATGATCATTGACATAATATAATTAGGTCATTTTCTGCTGGGGCTGAAATTAATAAAAAATGGGGGTTTTCTGATCAAATTTATTTTAATGGTACTTAATGTCTTTGCTTTAGTTCTAGGCTGTCATGAAACACAATCTTATGAATTGTAATAATAATTTGTTATTTACCACTATAAAAAAATGAAGGAGCAAACTTTGTGAAGAACAAACTTTGTGGCAGCCTCAAAACTTTTGGCAACGACTGTACGTTTTGTTTGATGAAATGAAAAGAAGTTATAGTCTAAAAAGCCCCAGTGGCCAATGTGAATATTGAAAAATGTCTTATTTTAATAAAGATATTGTTATATGTTAAAAAAAATAAAAATAACAACGTTGCTAACTTAAGAAATACATTTGACACTACTACTACCTTCTGCTGCTGTTACTGCTGCCTTCTGCTACTACTACCTTCTGCTTCTACTGCTGCCTTCTGCTACTACTACCTTCTGCTGCTACTGCTGCCTTCTGCTACTACTACCTTCTGCTGCTACTGCTGCCTTCTGGTACTACTACCTTCTGCTGCTGTTACTGCTGCCTTCTGCTACTACTACCTTCTGCTTCTACTGCTGCCTTCTGCTACTACTACCTTCTGCTGCTACTGCTGCCTTCTGCTACTACTACCTTCTGCTGCTACTGCTGCCTTCTGCTACTACTACCTTCTGCTGCAACTGCTGCCTTCTGCTACTACTACCTTCTGCTGCTACTGCTGCATTCTGGTACTACTATCTTCTACTACTGCAGCTACTACTACCTTTTGCTACTGCTGCCTTCTGCTGCTACTACTAGGAAGTTATGGGGACCTGCTGCCACTCTTTCTGAGGAAAAGAAAGGAGTCTGTTTCTTGTCCTCTCTTCATACAGTTATCACAGGTCACATTTATCAATTTAGAGGAGGGTCTTCTGTACTCTTTAAGAAAAATGATGATCCTTCTAGGATCAACAGCACAGTAAAGGAAAAAAAGAGGGGGAGCAGTTATGCAGATATGTGTATCCATCCTTTATATCCAAAGATACTGGACCCATGCTCATATGTTTTTTTTTGTGGTATACTATACATTCAGAGTTTCTTTCCACTAAGACTGAGAGTAACAATGCGGCATCATCTGAAACGCAAGCCTATTCCACAGGGTGCACATCTGAGGATGAAATCGTCTTCTGAAGACAAACGGCATGGTTTGAGGACACTTTGTTTTCTCCTTGCTGTTCTCTTTTCCAGTGACAGAACCTGACAGCAGCCATTTATGTTTGTAAACTAGTCATTTATTTTTGATGTTTTGTTGTCCTATTCAGAACGCTACCAATGATAAATGGCTGAGATAAAAGGATAAATTGGTTCTTTGCCGTGAATTTGAAATGTTTAATGTGTAGTTAAGAGGATCATAAATTACATGAAGTGTGCACACTTTACCATCTATACTACATGTGCAGATGTTTTGAAAGGTAAGGTAAAGATTCTCTGCTATATAACCGCATTTCATAAGGTTACATTTAACTTACTACTTTATATCTTTGTGACTAGTTTCACATAACTTCATACTGTGATTTATGCCTATGTGTCCATATAGATTAAAGCACCACTCCAGCATTTTTTTTTAAATTGTACTACTAGAGTAGTGCTTAAATATAAGTCCCCTGCCCCCTGTCTAATACTCACCTTCCGTCACCTTCATCCTTTTTCAGTGGTGCTCCAGTTACTCTGTGGTGAAAAGTGTCCTGCCTGTAGCTGCAGTGTATCATGGAGTGTGTACAAGGTCACTTTTCCATACATCTCTATGGGAGCGTCATTCTGACCATATCTTCACTTCCAGGACCAATTGTTCTTTCTTACTCTGAATATAGTTATACGTGATATTGGCTGTATGTTTGGGGTTGTTGCCCTGCTGCAGCATAAATATTGAGCCAATCCTATGCCTTATTGAGGGTATTTCATGTTGGCTGAAATATCTGCCTGAATTTCTCAGCATTGAGGACACCATTAATGCTAACCAAATCCCCAATTCAATACTTTTTGAAATGCAGCCCGAAACAGAACCTCCACCATGGTTCACTGTTGCCTGCAGACATTTATTGTACTGCGCTATAGCCCAATAACAAATAAACTATTTTCTGTTGCAGCCAAATATTTAATATTTTGCTCATCTTCCCAGAGCACCTACTGTCACTTTTCAGCACCCCAGTTCCAATGTTTTCATGCTTTATTGAGTTACTTGGTCGTGTTTCCTTGTCCAGATACTGTCTTTTTGACTGTAATTCTGACATGACCTCTTCTTAACAAATTTGACTGAACAGTAAATACCTGTAGCTGGATCCCAGTGGTTGCTGCCTACTCTTTGCTGATGGCACTGTCACGAGTATCGCCCGTAATTAGGAGACTTGTGACAGCTCTGGATTTTAAATGTGATTAATTTAATTTGGGCCAAGAGTTAATGACATTTTCCTTGCTGGTAGCTCCAGGTTAGTTTATTTCAGCTTGCAGCCAGTTAGTGACTGCTGCTATCAAGTTTGTGTTGTGCATTCTTTATTGTGTATTTCTCCTGTCTGTTTACCTTCCCTGTGTTGCACTACATTAGAGCGGAAGTCTAATGCACTTGCCAGAGTGAGTGGAGAGACTAGGCACTTGATGGCAGCAGGGAAGGACCCACTTAGGGCTGTTAGGGCGTGCAGAACATACACACAGATTAGTGTCAGGTGGTGATCAATCTCCTCTCTTCCTATGATTAAGGTCTTCTTACCCTTTATCATTCCCCGTTGTAACCTCTGTGCTGCGTAATGCTCCGGATATCTCCTAATCTGAGCATAGCAGGCACTGCTAGATATTGTCCAATTTCATAGGGAAGAAAGCATAATGCATTTTCATCTGCTGCTCTGATTTTTCTTAGCCGACCACTGCATCTACAGTCCTCAATATTGCCCATTTCTTGGTGCTTCTTCAAAACACCTTGAACAGCACCTCTTAAAGCTCCAATCTGCTTTGAAATCTTTGCTTAGGAGATACCTTGCTGAAGAAGTGTGAGTATAACACGCCCTCCCCATGGCCGTGGGGAACTCAAAGATATAGCTAACAGTTTTGCTGCCGTGGCCCTGGCGGTATCAATAAAAATTTGGGGATCATGGAATAGGGGTTGTAGGGATTTAGGGGATGGTTGTCGTGACACCACCCGTGATATTCGGCTATCAGTGGCCGACGCTGCAGTGTGGGACCTCTGGGGATGACTGGATGGCAGCTGTGGTGGTATCGCTCCCCATGGGTGGAGCTGGTCCCCAGGGCAACCAGTGAAGTATTAGGATGTGGTAGGTCATTGGGGGTGCAGGACAGGGGGCGCAAAATAAGCGACAGACACACAGTACGTAGATTCCGCTACCTTTACTGGCAGTAGTAGCAGGTTTAGTCCCGGGTACTATTCACAAGAGGTGTTGGAATCCGGGTGGTCTGGAAGCAAGTTGGGGTTCTCCTTACCTGGTGAGTTTTGAGACCTCCCTGTTGCGCTACTCCTGGCTGGTCCTGGCAGCCTGTAGCTAGCTGTGACCCTTTCTTCCTGCTTAAAGTCTCTCACCCATATGGCAGGCAGCTCTAGCTTTTCCCGGGCACCGCTTTGCCTCCTGTGCTTTGTTGTGGCCAGGAGACTTGGAATCTCCAGCCCTCTGGTTTTGTCTGCTGGGTCTGGAATACCTTCACAACCTCAGACTCCAGCGCCCGCCTTTGGCCCTCTGCACTGGGGTGGGCCTGCTCACCGCCTCCATTCCCCAGGCTTTCTCATATCCTTCCTCTGACCCTCTCCTATGGGTCCCTCACGCTTGCTAGTCTCTGTCCCAGGACGAGCCTTACTCTGCTCCAGTCCTCCTAGGAACTTAACTCACATACCCAACTTCAAGGACAGAATTTGTAGGGGAGCTCCCTTGAACTCGGGTTGCAGAGTTTCCCCTTCTGGTCTGGAGTCAGGAACGTGTTGTCTGCTGTAAGCTTACCTGGTCTGGATATCTCTCCTTACTTCCAAGCACAACATTACCCCCTGAGGGAGGCAATGCCATTGTGGCAACCGGACTCTGGGATGCCACACGTACATTGGCCCTAACCTCTTGCTGCCTCCACCTCAATTTACTAAACTACTAGTGCATGCCTTCATGACCTCCTGTCTCGACTACTGCAATTTCCTCCTCTGCGGCCTCCCTGCTAACACTCTTGCACCTCTCCAATCTAGCCTTAACTCTGCTGCACAACGAATCCTCCTCTCTCCTCTGTATTTCTCCACTTCTCTCCTCTGCAAATCCCTTTACTGGCTCCCAATTCACCAGTGTATCCAATTGAAACTCCTAACATTGACTTACAAAGCTGTCCACAATCTGTCCCCCACCATATATCTCAGAACTAATCTCCTGAGATCATCCAACTCGTAATCTTTGTTCCTCCCAAGACCTCCTCCTTTCCTTCACACTTGTACTTTCCTCATCTAAGGCTGGTTTCACACTACGGATTTTTCAAATCCGATGCTGTCCGATCAAAATCGGACAGCATCGAATCCGAATTTGGCCCCATGCAGCCCTATGGGCATCGGTTTGGTCCGATCCGATTCTGTCCGATTTTTTTTATCGGTGCAAAAATCGGAGCATGCTCCGATTTTTGCTCCTAAAATAAAATCGGACAAAATCGGTTCGGACCAAATTGGATGGCATTTAGTGCACATCCGATTTGGTCCGATCAATTTAGCATGGGGCCCTATGGAGCAGGGTCCGAGGAAACATCTGCTGTCTCCTCGGACCCGATTTTACTGTACTGAGCATGCTCAGCACAGTAAAACTGCTCCTAACTGGAAGGCAGGGGTTAAAAAAAACAAACATTTTATGCTCACCTCTCTTCGAGCCCCCGCCGTCTCCAGCCGTCTTCCTGCAGGCTCCCGGTGGCTCCCTCAGGCTCCCGGTGTCTGCAGAGGTCTTTTACTGTAGTACAGGACCTGCGGTGATGTCACAGTCACGTGACAGCAGGTTACACCATGGTAACCTGCTGTCACGTGACTGTGACATCACCGCAGGTCCTGTACTACAGTAGAAGACCTCTGCAGACACCGGGAGCCTGCGGGAGCCACCGGGAGCCTGCAGGAAGACGGCTGGAGACGGCGGGGGCTCGGAGAGAGGTGAGCATAAAATGTTTTTTTTTTTTTATTCTGGAGGACAGGGGAAAGGAGGGGGAGTACTGGGGGACGTGAGGGGGCCACACAGGGGAAAGGAGGGGGAGTACTGGGGGACGTGAGGGGGCCACACAGGGACGTGAGGGGGCCACACAGGGGAGATGAGGGGGGGACACAGGGGATGTGAGGGGGCCTCACAGGGAAGAAGAGGGGGCCACACAGGGGAGAAGAGGGGGGACACAGGAGAGAACAGCTGTGACAGCTGACAGCAACTGATCCTGCAGAATGTCGGAGTGGATGCCTATTTGGCATCCGACTGCAGGGATCAGTTTAGATCCAATGCTGTTCGATTTATATCGGACAGCATCGGATTTTAAAAAATCATTATGTGAAAGTAGCCTAACTGCCTGCAAAACTTTGCCTGATTATCCCCCATTCTTTGGAATTCTGCACCTTAAAACGTCCGACTGTCCTCTACACTCGGAACCTTCAAGCAGAACCTGAAAACCCATCTCATCAGAACAGCCTACAATGACCATGATGCCACCCCACCACTACTGGACCCGGAGCTCCACCACCACTGGACCTGGCGCTCCACCACAATTGGACATGGCGTTCCACCACCACTAGAGCAGACAGAACCTATTGTCTCTCTCTCTCAATTGCCCTGAAAAATGTAAGACCATAAGGGAGGGGTCCTCTCTCCACTCTGTACCAGTCTGTCACTGTCAGCTTGTTCGTTGTATTTTTAACTTGATTGTATGTAACCCTTTCTCATGTATAGTGCCATGGAATCAATATGGAATCAATAGTGATTTATAAATAATAATAATAATAATACATTATCTCTTGTTGCTGTGCTCTCTGTCTTGACATGGTGTATCAAATATGCGAATAGAGTCTGTGGAGCCTCGTTTAGGAGTCTCAACACAGGACTAGCCAGATAGCCCTCGAAGGAAGAACCTAGCCATGGGGTGGCTCTTTGAGGAGACCACCATAACCACCATATTAAGTGGCCCTTTGAGTCAATATCCAGCTCTTTACAAGCTTAAAGATATGACAAGGGAATACCAAGGCCAGGTATCCATCCACAGACATGCCATGGTGTATGACCTTTAACATGAAAGTGTCTTTCAGACTCACACTTTTGTAGCAGATTTTTATCTGTTCCTCCCCCAGTTTAAACCCTCCCATGCCACTGTTTTTGTTTCAACGATTGACCTTAGTATAACCTACATATGAAATGTTGATCATTATCACTTGTTTGGTAAAAACTGGTTAACGTTACTCAAACTCCTTACTGTACTTCTACAAATCCCTGACTTTGCGAAAATATTCCTAGTCTAATTGAAACTGATTTGAAGGCCAGATATTGGTTTATTTTATATTTTTTTGTTACTTTACTTTTCATTTTTATAATTGATAAGAATATCTTCTTAAAGTGAGCCTTTCAGCTACTTTATACCCCCAAGCTATCACTAGGTGCCCCTGCAGCTTCATAGTACTACCCTAAGCATCCCTGTCTGAGCTAAAAGTGTTCAATTACAGGTGAAAAATACATTTTATAACTTACATTTTCGGATGTAAATGAGGCAGTGACTAGTCATTCTGGGCATTGTTTTTGTGTTCATGACTGCATATGTTCCATGGTTATTACTCCCTTGTGGGCATAATAACTTGATTTACTAGCGCTGTCCCCATCTTTGTAGATACTAAAATGCATGGGCTGCTTCCAGGTATGACGCGCTGGCCACATCTATTTCCAGTCCTGCACATTGTGGGGGAGTATTGGGTGTACTTGCCAGCTCCAGATCATATGCAGTGCGCATTCTGAAGCCAGCAGGTACACCCAATACTCCACCACAACATGCAGGACTGGAAATAGATGTGGCCAGTGTGTCATACCTGGAAGCAGCCCATGCATTTTAGTATCTACAAAGAAGGGGGCAGCACATGTAAATCAAGTAATTATGCCCACAGGGGCGTAATAACCACAGAACGTATGCGTCCATGGAATCAAAAACAACGCCTAGAGTGACTAGTTACTGCCTCAATTACCTCCGAAAATGTAAGTTATGAAATGCTTTTTTTCACCTATAATACTACTCTTTTAGGTCAGAGGGGGATGCTTAGGATAGTATTATGAAGCTGCAGGGATAGCTAGTGATGCTTTGGGGGATATAAAGTAGCTGACAGGTTCCCTTTAACACCTGTCATTTTTTAAAGACGTTCTTGAAAACATATTTCCCACCCCTGCAAACTTTAGCACAGCACTGTGCATAGGGTCATAGTGAAAAAAAATACTGCTGGGCTAGAAACTGTTGACAGATAATACTCAGGCAGGTCCCGCTATAGCCTAGCTAAAATACTATCATTTATTGCTGTATTGCATTTAGTCTTAGTTATTATTTTTCTACATCAGATTAAAGTATTTGGTAGCAAGAATATACTTACAGAATGAAACTCTTCAGAGCATGGTATATAAAGACGCTTAATCCCTTATTGATTGAATTAAAATCTGCATATGCATACAGATGAATTGAACTTTATGATGCAAATATGCAACAGTAGGCTCTAAGGGTTTAAAAGGAACCTGCCCAAAAAAACCACTATTCACCTGTAGTTATGGAGTTAATCTGCAGGTTAATAGTGTTCTGTTCAGCCGCATCAATGATGGCCCCACTTCCAGGAAGAAATTATCTTAATTCCTCTCAGCAGCCTTGGGCTTTCAGTCATGAGGACGTGGTCGACGCGGTTTCAGTCACCAGTGCATAGTGAGTGGCACCTGCAATGATAACTTCGGGACTGACTGAAAGCTGACTCAGTTTTGAATCAATAGTGTGCCAGCTATCAGTCAGTGCTAAAAATATGGTTACAGCCGCTGCTCACTATGTATTGAGCGGTGACTGAAATCCCACTGGCTGCTCCCCTATGACTGAAAGCTCAAGGCTGTCAGGAGGCATTAAAGTAATTTCCTTGCAGCAGCGGGACCCTCAGCCACCCATCACCAAAACCAATTAATCTGCTGTTTAACCCAATATCTCCAAGTTAATAGCATTTTTAAACTTTTATTTTTCCCTTTCTGTTCTAGCTGCATTCTGGGACATGCTTTTTCCATCTTAAACTGAATCAATTGTTATCATGTTTATAGTTGTATTCCAGTGGACAATAGACAGTGATCATAAATGCGGGAGATACCTAGTGGATAGTGAAGCGCGAACCTTTTGAAGTTCGGAGCAAAGATTAGTTCATGTAAAGCGATGGAAGAATTTTCACCATACTCAGTTTTCTTTGTGGGATTTTTATGCCCATGAATGTGGTAACCTATAAGTATATATCTGGACATTGACCTATATTGGGAACTCTCTGAGTATTGTCTGACAATTGCGTCCTGGTACACCTGATTGTGGTTACCATATGTTGACAACTGTACAGATATTAACTACTAGCTGTGAGCCCGATGCAAATGCATCAGGTGTCTAGAATATTTTTACATTTTTTTTAAGATTTTCAAATAATGATCCAATTATTCCAATGACATCTTTACACCAACTACATATATTTGTATGGTTGATATCATTTAAGGAAAATTGAACTATTATGTTGTAAGGGTCTTAGAACACAAAAGAATTATAAAGAGATAATATAGATTAAATATTCAGCCACTGACATAATTTCAGACAAAAATTTAATATAAGGCTGAAAAAGATTTATATAACTGTGTAACATATAGATCAATAATCTATTTAATACCAATATATACAATATATTTTTATATATAAATAATATCATAAAAATATATCAAAAAAATATATTATATATATTAACTTAAATTATGTATATTATATATTACAATTTATTATAATGTGTATATATATATATATATATATATATATATATATATATATATATATAGATTAATATACAATATATATATATATATACTAATCATATACATATATATAATATGACATCTATATATATATATATATATATATATATATTAATCTATATCTATATATATATATCTATATACTATATATATATATATATATATATATATATATATATATATAATTATGAATATATCAATTCGCGGCAGATGCGGTGAAAAAAACGCATCTGCCGCGTTTGCCGCATAACCGTTACACTTGCGGCGCGGACGCGGTAATCCCCATAGAAAGTATAGGGGGACTTGCGGCAGGTGCGGCAAGTGCGGTTTTGCACTTGCGGCAAGTGCGGCCGCGAAAAAAAACGCAGTCAGCCGCGGTTTTTTTCGCGGCCGCACCTGCCGCAAGTGCAAAACCGCACTTGCCGCACCTGCTGCAAGTCCCCCTATACTTTCTATGGGGATTACCGCAACCGCGCCGCAAGTGTAACGGTTATGCGGCAAACGCGGCAGATGCGGTTACACTTGCGGCGCGGTTGCGGTAATCCCCATAGAAAGTATAGGGGGACTTGCGGCAGGTGCGGCAAGTGCGGTTTTGCACTTGCGGCAAGTGCGCCCGCGAAAAAAACCGCAGTCAGACGCGTTTTTTTTTCACGGCCGCACCTGCCGCAAGTGCAAAACCGCACTTGCCGCACCTGCCGCAAGTCCCCGTACACTTTCTATGGGGATTACCGCAACCGCGCCGCAAGTGTAACGGTTATGCGGCAAACGCGGCAGATGCGGCTCGCGCTACATGAGCGGTAAATCGCTAACTTGGCCAGCGACTCGCAATGGCCTCGCGGCCATTGCTCGCGCTACATGAGCGGTAAATCGCTAACTTGGCCAGTGACTCGCAATGGCCTCGCGGCCATTGCTCGCGCTACATGAGCAGTAAATCACTAACTTTGTGGCCGAGCCTCTGGTTCGATTTTCGGCCAGCGACTCGCAATGGCCGCTTCACGGCCATTGCTCGCACGTGGTGACGTCACAGAGTGACAAAGCCACGGTCTTTTGCGGTGTCCGACACAGAAGTGCCTACGGCAATTATATAGTAGATATCTCCTTCTCTGGAACATTGTTATTCCACTTTTTCTGTTGGTTCGATTCCCCTGGTATACTGCGATATACTCCACATTTGACATTGACCACAGGTTACTTATATTTATATATTTATGACTATTTATTGTATTTATTGTTCATTTTTGTGTTCCATTATGATGTATTTACACTATTGTAACACACGTGAATAGTCTTTGTAATTTTCAGATTTTTGGTCTGTATTCTGTAATTTGAGTGCCTTATACAGAGGAAGGGCTTGTCCGGACCAGTATTGTTTTAATTGTTTTTAACATGTTTGCTTTTGGCTCTTTTGTGCCGTTACACTTTATAATTAAATACATTTTCACTTGCATCAATAATCTTTTTGGTTGTGCTTTGCTCTACAGGGGTACCCCTTTTTTCTTCTTTTGCTCCTTCATTTTTTACCCCTGTGCTGATGCACCCACTTTACTTCGGCCAGACAGATGCAGCCCTGATCTTTTGTTTCTTTTGAAGTTCGGGTTTGGGCAGCGCAGGCGATCTTTTTGGCGCACTATTCGTGATCCTTAACTTGACCCGAACCTCAATGGAAGTAATTGATTGGCAGTTCTGCTCTCTGCCCACATACAGACAGCTATAAGTAAAACACGTCCGGGTGGGAGAATGTTTTATTTTCCCTCAAATTAATTTTAAACACAACTTCTACACCAAAAAACTGTTTTTCAGCCCAGTATAAACTGATCAAAGACTGCACGCGGCTCGCACTGGGCCAAACACCAACTGTACCCGACCAGTGATGTAAAGCACCCAAACCTTAACAGCTTCGCTCAACATCGGGAAGTTCAGCGACCTGAACCTAACCTTGAAAGGTTCGCTCATCTCTACTAGTGGGTGAAAAGCTGCAGTGATTTTTTTGGGGGGCTGTAAGACAAACTTATGTCAAATAGAGTGATTTGCAGATTTAGTATCTTATTTATCAAATGAGGTCAAGTTGGCTGACTGTAGAGGACATTTATTTAATCTTAAAGCTGATGTTCAGGATCAGAAAAACATGGCCACTTTCTTGCAAAAACCTATGCCTCACTTGACCATGGGTCGTGCTGTTTAACCCCATTGAAGGGAATAGTCCTAGTTAAATTGAGATTGTATTGAAGGCCAAGGATGACACACAACCTTGTATATTTTACTTCTGATTTTATCAAACCTAGTACCTATTGTATACTCAGATTACACATTTGTAAAAGGACATTAATTACAATGACTGACACTGTAGAATTTTTAATACATACCCGATAGGAGCTTTAGAAAATAAAAAAGTAATTATCTCCCCTGATAACACTGATTTCTCAAAGGCTGAAAGGTCATATACCCTCTGATAGGCATCTCCAGAATTATGAGCTTCCAAGAAATGAATGCCTTGATGTTCTAATATTTTTACCGGTAATGTCACCTCTCACTTTTACAAAGTCAAACCATTGAACTCTACATATCTGAATCATTCTTTATGCTCCAGATATTCAAGCAGAACCTTCTTGCCTTTCTGCATTGAGAAGATAAGGCCAATCATAACATTTAAAATGTAAAATGTGGCTTCCCAGAACGGCAGCTGCAGACATTATTGTCTGGATGTTTCTACATAGCCTCTAGCTAATGTGCCCATCCACCAAGATACGACTTGTGCAATGTCACTTGGAGGTCAATAAACTCTTGAGGATCGCATAAAAGGCAGGAATGAAGGGCACGGATGAGTGGCAGAAGGGCTATTTCTTTCTGACATGATACAAACCTTGGTGCCAGGGATAATTAAATTAACATTTGGTAATTCATATTAAAATTATATTTTCACTCCCAGCATAAATGAGTTGTAGAGCCAGACTTCAGATAAAAAGGAATACGTTCTTCTTTCATTGGCCTGCTTTATATTACATGGTAGTAGATGGCCAGCTCCATTTCTCATTCTCTGTGTAGGGTTTTGCCTTTTGTTTTCTTGTCATATAGAGTCGTCTATGCCGAGCCTAATGGAAAGTGCAGGATGGAAGATGTTAAACCGTTAGTGATGGTGACGCTCTGATAAAGGATGGAGTAACGGAAGGGGAATCCTCGTCTTCTAAAGCGTAAAGATGACATTTTTCTTTCATGAAGGATTTCCATGGCGGGTGTAATACACTTCAGGCAGTGTGTGGGCGGAAGAAAATGTATTTTCTACGAGGAGGAAAAATTCCATTTAGAAATGCTATGCCTAGTTTAAGCCTGCTCGTCTTCAGCAATGTATATAGCAGTAATGGAATATCCACCTCTAGAAGAATTACATTTACTTTTTATATCGGGTATCCTACAGCACACAATGAGACTTAAATACTTGAAATCAGTCTTTTTTATTGCATTTCTTTTCTGGTAGCGATTGGATGTCCGGCTATATACGGTAGTAGGAGGTATTTTTCAATGAAACACTTTACGTGACGTTTCATGATGTATTCTTTCACTCTTCGCAGTAGGTCAGAACAACACGTTATTCCCTATCTTAGCACTGGGATGCCTTCCCATTGTACATAGATTGCCAATTTCATATAGTTAGTAAATGTTTCCTTGCTGTGTAAAAGATATGTGAACTTTTCGTTGACTATCTGTGGTAAGGAATTTTAGTGTCATGGATGCCTTGTAAAGTATAAGATTTACGTAGCCCAATATGACAATGGAAAGCATACACAGCCATATTGGTTGTCACTCTTTCAGTATCAATTGTAAATCATTTTCCAGTTTTACAAAATCCCTGGTGCAGTTTGTTTAAAAATAAAAATAAAAAAATCTATGATTTACTCACCCTCCTCATGTCAGAAGTCGGCCATTTTGAATCCAACTTTATTTTTTTCAATGGGAAGAGGGTCATGTGACACATCAAACGTATTAAGAATTTCATAAAAACAATGGTGTTCTTGGTTTTAACGTGACGTTATTCTTTCATGAGTTATTTACAAGTTTATGACGACTTATAAAATGTGTTAAAAGTGCTGCCCACGATGTTGGATTGACAATACAACCCTCTTCTCCCACTCTTGACACACTGATAGCAACACCGTGGAAGAAATGCTAGAACAGGCTTCCAGTATCCATTGTTTCAGATGCTGCACATCTCCTATCTTCACAGCATAGACAATTGCCTGGGTGGGCCATTTATATGGATACACCTAAATAAAATGGGAACGAATGATGATATCAACTTGAAATAACTCATGAAATGGCGCCATGGTCACCACCCATCTGGAAAGGTTTTCCCCCTACCATATACACATCCAGTGAAATGATCTTTTGTGCTGCCCTGAAGACCATCTTTCTCACCAGCACATCGTCCTGTGAAACAATGGCAGCCTATGCTCACTGAATTTTCTATTAGGCTGGTTTCACATTGTGATTTTTGGGGATCTGTGGCTGTCCGTTGTGAAACATACAGCCACGCATCCGATTTAGCCCCATGTATCCCTATGGGCAACGGATCTGCATTAATTTGTCCTTAATGGCATCTGATTTGTGACAGATCCGATTCTGTCCGATTTTTTGCTGTACCCAAAATCGAAGACTGCTTCGACTTTGGGCACAGTGGACCAAATCCGACACAATTGAACCTGACACGATCCGCGGATATTAATACGGTAGCCTGTGGAGCACGGGTCTGAGAAAACACTGGATTGTTTCTCGGACCCGATTTTAGTGTACTGAGCATGCTCAGTACACTAAAACTGCTCTCTTCCTGTTTAATTTCACTTCCGCAATGTATATACATACATTGTGGAAGTAAAATTAACTAATGCAAGTGTTAAAAAAAAAAAAAAAAAAAAATCCTCACCTCTCCGGCGTGTCTCGTGATGTGCGCCATCTATCCCTAGATGACCGCATCAGCTGAGCAGTTTAAATCTCCCGCCCGCCAAAACCGATCGGTGGGCGGGAGATGTAAACCACTCTGCTGATGCAGTCATGTGACCGTTCAGCTGATCGGGTAGCCCCGCCCCACCTTAAACTCGACATAGATGGCGCGCATTGCGGGACACACACCGGAGAGGTGAGTTTTTTTTTTAAACATTTGCTTCACTCGGGAGTGAAAGTGCCCCGCTTGGGTTATCTGCGTCCGGACCCGTGAGAATCACGGACCCGTACACAGAAATGGCATCCTGAGGCCACATCTGATCCGGTCCTTTCCTGTCCATGGGGTCCTGCAAAAAATATTATCCCCATGGACAGGAAAAAAACGCAAAGTGAAACCAGCCTTACAGATCATTCAATGTGCATCTGAAAAGCAGTGTGCTAGCTATTAAGGCCACTTCACACACACAGATATCTGAGTCCAATATCTGAACAGTTCTGGTTGCAGTGAAATCATGGATACATTGCTCCATTTTGTGGCTGTGTACAACATGGAGCAATGTATCCATGATTTCACTGCAACCAGAGATTGGTTCAGATATTGGACTCAGATATCTGTGTGTGTGAAGTGGCCTTTAAAGAACCAATGATTAGTAAATATTCAGGGACTGGAGATCATTTAACACCTTGAAATTGATTGATGTAAATGTACTCCAACTACCCTTTAAGGGGATGTCACACGCGTCAATATCGCTGTCAATGTCGCTCGTACGTCATGGATTTTCAGTCGCTCGAGCGACATAAAAGTGACGCAGGAGCGACATTGAAGCGTGTGACCAAGCGATGCAACCAGCGACATGTCGCTGATCGCCGATCGCAGGTTTCACTGCCAGATGTAAAACCTGTCGCTCATCGCTCAGTAGACCTTGTGCATCGCTGCGTGTGACACTAAACTCAGCGGCATATTTTCTATTTTGACAACGTACAAGCGACTAAACAAAATCGCTCGCAAGATGGCGACATCACCGCATTGCTGGGTCATATTGACGCGTGTGACATCTTACCTGCGATAATTCCACATCGCTCAGGCGATTAATAATTTGTGACGCATGAGCGATATTGCGGGCGACATTGACACGTGTGACAGGCCCTTTAAGGTCGTTACTTCCTGCTCAGAGAGAGAGAGGTATCATAGATATAAAAGTAGCTAGGAGGATACAGCTAAAGAAATATGGTACCTTAAATCCCACAAACATGGTATAACATGCTATTTGTGTGTCTCTAGTGGAAACTTGCTAGTTGGGTAATAAATCATCTGTGATCACAGCAGTATCTGCACAGATCCAGTTTACTAGTCTCCTACATGTCAAGGTAGAGTAGTGACAGGTGTAATTTGAGTTAGCAGACTTGTAGAATTCGTGTCTGTGCTGCATTTCCATTATAATATGGTTTAATGTGATATAGCAATTTACCTTTCCTAAATTGGGAATATTGAGACTCGAATCTTTAAAAGAAAATGCTTTCCAAATATACAGTTAGGGCCAGAAATGTTTGGACAGTGACACAAGTTTTGTTATTTTAGCTGTTTACAAAAACATGTTCAGAAATACAATTATATATATAATATGGGCTGAAAGTGCACACTCCCAGCTGCAATATGAGAGTTTCCACATCCAAATCGGAGAAAGGGTTTAGGAATCATAGCTCTGTAATGCATAGCCTCCTCTTTTTCAAGGGACCAAAAGTAATTGGACAATGGACTCTAAGGGCTGCAATTAACTCTGAAGGCGTCTCCCTCGTTAACCTGTAATCAATGAAGTAGTTAAAAGGTCAGGGGTGGATTCCAGGTGTGTGGTTTTGCATTTGGAAGCTGTTGCTGTGACCAGACAACATGCGGTCAAAGGAACTCTTAATTGAGGTGAAGCAGAACATCCTGAGGCTGAAAAAAAAGAAAAAATCCATCAGAGAGATAGCAGACATGCTTGGAGTAGCAAAATCAACAGTTGGGTAAAAAGGAATTGACTGGTGAGCTTGGGAACTCTAAAAGGCCTGGGCGTCCACGGATGACAACAGTGGTGGATGATCGCCGCATACTTTATTTGGTGAAGAAGAACCCGTTCACAACATCAACTGAAGTCCAGAACACTCTCAGTGAAGTAGGTGTATCTGTCTCTAAGTCAACAGTAAAGAGAAGACTCCATGACAGTAAATACAAAGGGTTCACATCTAGATGCAAACCATTCATCAATTCCAAAAATAGACAGGCCAGAGTTACATTTGCTGAAAAACACCTCAAGAAGCCAGCTCAGTTCTGGAAAAGTATTCTATGGACAGATGAGACAAAGATCAACCTGTACCAGAATGATGGGAAGAAAAAAGATTGGAGAAGAAAGGGAACGGCACATGATCCAAGGCACACCACATCCTCTGTAAAACATGGTGGAGGCAACGTGATGGCATGGGCATGCATGGCTTTCAATGGCACTGGGTCACTTGTGTTTATTGATGACATAACAGCAGACAAGAGTAGCCGGATGAATTCTGAAGTGTACCGGGATATACTTTCAGCCCAGATTCAGCCAAATGCTGCAAAGTTGATTGGACGGCGCTTCATAGTACAGATGGACAATGACCCCAAGCATACAGCCAAAGCTACCCAGGAGTTCATGAGTGCAAAAAAGTGGAACATTCTGCAATGGCCAAGTCAATCACCAGATCTTAACCCAATTGAGCATGCATTTCACTTGCTCAAATCCAGACTTAAGACGGAAAGACCCACAAACAAGCAAGACCTGAAGGCTGCGGCTGTAAAGGCCTGGCAAAGCATTAAGAAGGAGGAAACCCAGCGTTTGGTGATGTCCATGGGTTCCAGACTTAAGGCAGTGATTGCCTCCAAAGGATTCGCAACAAAATATTGAAAATAAAAATATTTTGTTTGGGTTATGTTTATTTGTCCAATTACTTTTGACCTCCTAAAATGTGGAGTGTTTGTAAAGAAATGTGTACAATTCCTACATTTTCTATCAGATATTTTTGTTCAACCCTTCAAATTAAACGTTATAATCTGCACTTGAATTCTGTTGTAGAGGTTTCATTTCAAATCCAATGTGGTGGCATGCAGAGCCCAACTCGCCAAAATTGTGTCACTGTCCAAATATTTCTGGCCCTAACTGTATTGTAAATAGACCTCTGGTAAGATTAATTTTGGTATACAGTGCTTTAAATGGTTATTCTTATTATAAACATTAATAGCATATCCATCGGATATATAATTTTGCTTTATTACTTTACCCTTTAATCATGTTTCTGCTAGATCACTGTTCTTGGTGCTTTTAATTGTTTTTAGTCATACCCAATTGAATTTAAGAACAATAATGGTATATTTTGCCTGTGTTTAGTTTGAATGTTTGTCCTTATGGCTGTATTCCTTTTTGGATTATACTTATAGGATGTGCCTTTAATTTGTGAAAACTGTGTGACCCCTCTCCAAGGCTGCCACTAGGAATTTCGGGGCCCCTGACTGCCAAAATTTTGGGGCCCCCCTGTCACTCCGCACAGCCTCCACCCCCTGAGACTCCGCCCAGCCTCCACCCCCACTCCACCTCCACCCATGCTCCGCCTCCACCATGCTCTGCCTCCACGCATGCTCTGCCTCCACCCAAACATACATTATATATATAGTGAAAAATTGGAACAGCACCAAAAATTACCTCAATTTATGTGGAAAGCTTTCCCAACCAGCAATCCAGGTGGTTCCTTACAATAGAATAAAAAAAGGAAAAACAGCACAAAAAAATATAAAAAAGTGGATTTTATTACCCAATGCATGGGCACTTCATTGGGCTATAAGGTCCACTTTTTTCTATTTTTTTGTGCTGCTTTTCCTTTTTTTATTCTCTCTCTCATATATAAAGATTATAACATATATATATATATATATATATATCTGTCCTTTGCTCCCAGGCTCTGCCTCAGCGTTGACAGCTTCAGGCGGTTCCTCCTGCGCTGGAGCCTCGGTGATCTTGGCTTTCTGATCTTCAGGGTGAGCGGTAGCGTCCTGTGGAGCGGGGTCAGATCCTGTGACCTCATCAGATTCTCCAAGCACTACAAGGGAGGGTAACAGACTGTGATGTCATCATCAGGGAGGGACCTGGACCACCCCTACACAAACATCTGCCATGCCCCTGAGCTGACAACACAAAGTCCCAGATGAGACATCTCTCAGTTTGCGGCACCACGATAACGCCTAGGCAGCAGGCTCGCTGTCTGGGTGTTATGTTTGACACCGATCTCTCCTTCTCCTCCCACACACAATCTCTCGTCTGCTCCTGTCGCTTACACCTGAGAATATCTCTAGAGTCCGCCCCTTTCTCACCATGGAAACAACAAAAACCCTCACCGTGGCCCTAATCCATTCCCGCCTTGACTATTGCAATTCTCTATTAAGCGGCCTCCCCCTCACCAGACTTTCTCCTCTCCAGTCCATCCTTAATGCAGTAGCCAGGATCACCCATCTGGCAAATCGTTACTCAGATGCCTCTGCTCTGTGCCAATCATTGCACTGGCTGCCCGTATACTACAGGATCAAATTCAAATTGCTTGTTCTCACCCACAAAGCTCTTCACAGTGCAGCACCCCCCTACCTCTCCTCCCTCATCTCTGTCTATCACCCCACCCGTTCTTTACGTTCCTCAAATGACCTTCGACTAATATCTGCACTAATCCAATCCTCCCACTCCTGGCTCCAAGACTTCTCCAGAGCTGCACAATCCTTTGGAATGCTTTACCCCAAGAAATCAGGACTATCCACAACTTGCATGGCTTCAGACGATCCCTAAAAACGCATCTTTTTAAGGCGGCCTATCACACTCCCATTAGGAGTCCTTGGCACTGTAGACAGTGAATGGGCTATCCCTCTGGACATTACTCTTCTACAAACTCCACCAAACCAAACAGGTCTACACAGACTGTCTAATGACCATCCATGTAAGCTTAGTTCTATACCCCATTTCCTCAAGATGCCTGGACCATCAGTGCAATAAGCCCCTGTACCTTGTGCAACCCCTATCCCGTTGTAGATTGTAAGCTCTGTTGAGCAGGGTCACCTTCATTTCTTGCTTTATTTATTGTATTTTCTTTGTTACATTGATTCTATGCCTATTGTTTTGTATCCAATTATTGTATTATTATTATTATTATTTATTTATTTATTTATTTATATAGCGCCATTAGGTTCCATGGCGCTTTACATGAGGATGAGGGAGACAAGAACAAGTACACTAAATCTAGTCGATCAGGACGTACAGGTACAGGAGGGGCAGGGACCCTGTCCACGAGGGCTCACAGTCTATGAGGGTGGGTTAGGATACAGTAGGATGGGGGAATGTCAGGTATGGGGCGTTCGCCTGGGTCTCATGGCAGGTTGTAGGCTTGACGGAACAAGTGAGTCTTCAGGTGACACTTGAAGCTACTCAGGGTAGGAGAGTGTCTGACGTGTTCGGGTAGGGAGTTCCAGAGTAAGGCAGATGCCCGGGAGAAGTCCTGGACTCGGTTGTGCGAAGAGGTGATGAGGGGGGAGCAGAGGAGGAGTTCTTGGGAGGAGCGGAGGTTGCGTGAGGGTAGGTATCGGGAGACCATTGTACTGTATTTGTTCTCTACTGTAATTATTTACTGTATATTTTCTGTACTCTAACCCTACATTGTAAAGCGCTGCGGAATATGTTGGCGCTATATAAATAAAGCTTTATTATTATTATTATTATTATTATTATTAGATGAGAGGTGAACAGATGGCAGAATGTCTAACATAGAAATCTGGAGGACAGGAGGGAGACAGAGGGGAAAGAGAACAGAGGGAGACGGAGGAGAAAGAGGACAGAGGAAGACTGAGGGGAAAGAGGACAGGAGGGGGATGGAGGAGAAAGAGGGCAGAGGGAGACGGAGGGGAAAGAGGACAGAGGGAGATGGAGGAGAAAGCGTACAGAGGAAGACTGAGGGGAAAGAGTACAAGAGGGAGATGAAGGAGAAAGAGGGCAGAGGGAGATGGAGGGGAAAGAGGACAGGAGGGAGATGGAGAGGAAAGAGGACAGAGTGGAACGGAGGAGAAAGAGGGCAGAGTGTGACGGTGGAGAAAGAGGGCAGAGTGGAACGGAGGAGAAAGAGGGCAGAGTGGGACGGAGGAGAAAGAGGGCAGAGTGGGATGGAGGAGAAAGGGGACAGAGTGGGATGGAGGAGAAAGAGGGCAGAGTGGGATGGAGGAGAAAGAGGGCAGAGGGAGACAGTCAAGAAAGAGGACAGAGGGGGACGGAGGAGATAGTGGACAGAGGGGGATGGAGGAGATAGTGGACAGAGGGGGACAGAGGAGATAGTGGACAGAGGGGAGACGGAGGAGATAGTGGACAGAGGGGGATGAAGGAGAAAGAGGACAGTGTAGTCCAGAAGATTGCAGTTTCTCAGCAGTGGTCAGAATGAGTGTCTGGCAGACCGCTCTCCTGTAAGAATAGACAGACTGACCAGTCAGGTTAACACCGTGACCTCTGCCAATCCCTAGATTTTGGTCTGTGACTAGATTGGTGTTTTCTCCTGATCACTCTTCCGAGCCATGTGGTGCCGGCCCCCACTACTAAGCATTTTATGACGTATCCTGGGCTGCTCTAACACACACACACACACCGACACACACACACAGACACACAGGCAGACAGACACACACACACACATACACACAGACATACACATACACACACATAGACACACACACACACATACACACACATACACACACAGACACACACACACACACACACACACACATAGACACACACACACCTACCTATCAAGTCTCTTTATCCTGCAGCTCCAATACAGAGCTCCCTCCCCCCTCCCCCTTCCCAGGCTAGACTGAAGTCTGTCTGCTATAGTTTAGCAAGGGGCTGTAAAAACTTATGTGGATGGGGGGGGGGGGTAAAAAGTCTCTGCCCTGCCACTTACTCTGCCCCTGCCATGCTGCCTCTGCCATGCATGCTGTCTCATGCTGTGAGCCTCCTTTACAATTGATCATCTGCTGCTGGGATTCCCGGCATTACAAGGGCCCAGACAGTGCAGGAAGCAGAAGACACACGAAGTCCTGCGCTCCCCCCACTGTTGTCCTTGTTGCTGTGCGGCTCCTATCACTAATATTGAGCCCTCTGTAGTCACTCACCATTGTGGCCGCAGTGTTGAATGTCCATTTGGCACAGCTGCATACGATTACTCCATCATCATGATGTCAGGAGGGGAGAGGAGCCAGGTGCAAAGCGGTGTAGGGCCCCCTCCCTCAGGGCCCCAGAGCAGTGAAGGAGACCGAGAAGTGGTGTGGGAGAGCAGGTGCCGCCTCCACATTATTTAAAGGGCCGGCGGCCAGCGCTGACAAGCGGGATGCCAGGTCCCCAGTGCGGGCCTGCCGCAGCCCGCAGCCGCTGAGGAAGAGAGGGGGGCCCGTAGAAGAGGAGGCGGGGCCTGGAGAAGATTGTAGCCCGCCCCCCTCACCTATCGTCCAGGCCCTCCCTCTCCTTCCATCACCGCTGGGCCCCTGACAACTGTCAGACTAATGAGGCCCTGACGGCGGCCCTGCCCCTCTCTAGGACTCACACCTACTTTTAGAAGACGTTTTTTATGGCCCTCTCTTTCGCCAGGTGTGAAGGGAGAGATGGCCAAGAGGTACAGTTGTGGCCAAAAGTATTGACACCCCTGCAATTCTGTCAGATAATACTCAGTTTCTTCCTGAAAATGATTGCAATCACAAACTCTTTGGTATTAGTATCTTCATTTAATTTGTCTTCAATGAAAAAACACAAAAGAGAATGAAGCAAAAAGCAAAACATTGATCATTTCACACAAAACTCCAAAAATGGGCCAGACAAAAGTATTGGCACCCTCAGCCTAATACTTAGTTGCACAACCTTTAGCCAGAATAACTGCAATCAACCGCTTCCGGTAACCATCAATGAGTTTCTTACAATGCTCTGCTGGTATTTTTGACCATTCTTCTTTGGCAAACTGCTCCAGGTCCCTGATATTTGAAGGGTGCCTTCTCCAATCTGCCATTTTTAGATCTCTCCACAGGTGTTCTATGGGATTCAGGTCTGGACTCATTGCTGGTCACCTTAGAAGTCTCCAGTGCTTTCTCTCAAACCATTTTCTAGTGCTTTTTGAAGTGTGTTTTGGGTAATTGTCCTGCTGGAAGACCCATGACCTCTGAGGGAGACCCAGCTTTCTCACACTGGGCCCTACATTATGCTGCAAAATTTGTTGGTAGTCTTCAGACTTCATAATGCCATGCACACGGTCAAGCAGTCCAGTGCCAGAGGCAGCAAAGCAACCCCAAAACATCAGGGAACCTCCGCCATGTTTGACTGTAGGGACCGTGTTCTTTTCTTTGAATGCCTCTTTTTTTCTCCTGTAAACTCTATGTTGATGCCTTTGCCCAAAAAGGTCTATTTTTTCTCATCTGTTAAGAGAACATTCTTCCAAAACGTTTTAGGCTTTCTCAGGTAAGTTTTGGCAAACTCCTGCCTGGCTTTTTTATGTCTCGGGGTAAGAAGTGGGGTCTTCCTGGGTATCCTACCATACTGTCCCTTTTCATTCAGACGCCGATGGATAGTACGGGTTGACACTGTTGTACCCTCGGACTGCAGGGCAGCTTGAACTTGTTTGGAAGTTAGTCGAGGTTCTTTATCCACCATCCACACAATCTTGTGTTGAAATCTCTCGTCAATTTTACTTTTCCGTCCACATGTAGGGAGGTTAGCCACAGTGTCATGGGCTTTAAACTTCTTGATGACACTGCACATGGTAGACACAGGAACATTCAGGTCTTTGGAGATGGACTTGTAGCCTTGAGATTGCTCATGCTTCCTCACAATTTGGTTTCTCAAGTCCTCAGACAGTTCTTTGATCTTCTTTCTTTTCTCCATGCTCAATGTGGTACACACAAGGACACAGGACAGAGGTTGAATCAATTTTAATCCATGTCAACTGGCTGCAAGTGTGATTTAGTTATTGCCAACACCTGTTAGGTGCCACAGGTAAGTTACAGGTGCTGTTAATTACACAAATTAGAGAAGCATCACATGATTTTTCTAACAGTGCCAATACTTTTGTCCACCCCCTTTTTTATGTTTGGTGTGGAATTACATCCAATTTGGCTTTACTTTTTGTGTTTTTTCATTGAAGACAAATTAAAAGAAGATATCAATACCAAATCATTTGTGATTGCAATCATTTTCAGGAAGAAACTGAGTATTATCTGACAGAATTGCAGGGGTGTCAATACTTTTGGCCACAACTGTAGATATGTCATAAATGTATAAGATTGGAATACCACATAAAGGGTCATTTTCAGTTTTTCATTTGGGATGACTTTATCTATCTCTGGTCTTACTTAGTACATTATGATTATTAATATCACTGAGTTATTTAGATGCCAAGGAGTGCATAACAAAAAAAACATTCCACCCTGGAAGCTTGTATCTGGCTCGTTCGAACCCACAACTGTAGGTTAAAAAAAACACACCAGATACAACATTTTGGGGTTAAATGAGTTGGCCACAACTTTATTAAATGACTATTATAAAAAAAGTATCCTCTGTCCATGGCCTTTTATTCATACCTTTAAACTGTTCTTCTTACTAACCGAAAGCCAACCGCTGGTATACAGCAGGCCATGTGAACAAAACATAACCGGGCATGGACGAGAACAGTCACGCTGTGACTATTTTAACATCTATATATACATACATATGCATCAGTTGTAATCATAAATTAGGAGAGGGAGGAAGGGTATATTCTTTCCACAGCTGCTAAGATGATTGAATGTCCTTTTGGCCCTATGTCCCCATTCTTTAAACAAAAACCTCCATGCACCAATATGCTTTGGGGCAACCCTTTAGCTTTCCTGCATTTTTTATTAACCCCTTCTCATGACCCTTGCTTTCCTAGGCCCTTTCCTTTGTTAGTTTTGCATAGTTACACCTGTATAAGGTGTATTATCTGTAGGTGGCCTTTTGTGTCATGTATCATGTACGTCCGTTCCATATGGTGATAAATATATAAGGCAGTTTACGATTATGTTGAATATTAATATCACTTACAAAGGTATTATGTTACGTGGTGTTATCTAACATCTAGGAAATGTACAGGTAAAACTGTTCAGCTTGTATTATATATGCATTAGGTAAAGAACAAGTTGGTGACCTTGAGAGAATCTTAATCATTATCCAATAATATGAATATTGCGCTGGTCCACAGGCAAATGTCAGTGAGTCACTTCACATCCCACCCTTACATAAAGCTTTGGCAGCTTAATCTATCTCATCCAAATCAGTCTATGCCAGTACACTTTGATTATTAGACTACATGGAGTACATCTGCTACCATGATTTGTTCAACTGTTGCTGAACACGTTATGTCCTCATAAAAATGAAAAATTGCAGTTTGTTCCCAATCCAGTTAAAAGTGGATTTATTTGATTCTCTTGTTTGTCTGGATAGAACATCGAACATACAGTGTTATTAAACTGCAGTACAAGACCAAATCATAAGCTGTTTCCAGATCTGCCGGCCCTTGCCTAACCTTGCGTAACTCTCTTATTTCTGCTTATGCAGTTTAATCATTGATCTTACCAGATTATTCATTTTATTAATTACAATGTATGATAAAGCACCTCTTGGTGCATTCAGTGAAACAAAGCACAAATCTGTGGTTCCCTTCTAATTATACTGGATTGAATAGCCCCTTTATATCTGTGTATAAGGACTGTAGATTATCATGATGATGCAAAACAATTAACATTTTGTCCTTCAGAAATGTCTTTTTCATTTATGTATTCCAGTGTTGGAAGTCTTAAAGGGAATCTGTCACCACATTTAACCTATCTAAGGCCGGTTTCACACCACCGCCTGATCAGGTCCGGGGCTGTCCGGTCTAAACCGAACAGTCCTGGACCCAATTTTGAAACTCAACTGAATCCAATTTTGTCCGACTTTTTTTCCCACGGACACAAAAACGTCACTTGCAACGTTTTTGTGTCCGGGATAAAAGTCTGAATTGTCCCGCATCCTCCCCAACAGATGGAAACCGGATGGCACATAGCTGCCATCTTGCTTCATCCGGCCCCAGAGAGCTGCATTACTGCAAAATCGAGTCAGGGGCTGTCAGATTTACACCGGATAGTCCCGGACCTGATCTTGCCATGGTGTGAAACTGGACTAAACCATTCAAGGACAAGCCTTTCTGATTCCGCATGTTTTCCATAGGTAAAATAAGAAAACTTATACTCTCCTCTGGGGCTGGGGCTGGTGCTGTTCCAGAGGTATCAGTATTCACGTTCCCGGGATCACATGATGTTGTGATGTCATGTGAGCCCCACGTCCAATCACCACCGGCTTTATGTCTCCCTGCCTTCAGACACAGGAGCAATCAACAGTTAAGGGAGTAGCGGTTGAAGCGTTCACTTCCTGTTGATTAATTAATTTGTATGAAGGTGGGGAGACAAATTTCGGCAGTTATTGGACGAAGGGCTTGGACGAAGGGATCACATGATTTCACAAAATCACATGAACCCAGTACAGCCCCTGCTGTAATGGTGCCGACATCGGAAGTGAGTATACTTTTTTTTTATGTTATGGGGGAAAACATAGAAGCAGAAATAGTTAATCTGTCCTAGTAGTGGACCACCCATTTAATATGGGCATACCGGTCATAGATTGATAAAAAGTGTTATCTTATATCTCACAGCTGCAGAAAAATAATCTTTTATTAGTTAATGTAAATGCCCTTTTCCAGGTTATGGACAGGATGTTGTCCTAAAGATAATACTGTGTCAACATATTTCATCTGCACATATGTCGCCCATCAGCATTAGACTACATTTAGACATGTTTTGATCCATTTTGTGAGGATCTGTTTTTGCAGTGAAAATGCAGTGATACTGATCAATTGCTGAGATTCCCAGCCAAGTCAATGCGTTTTCAAGACTTGGTATTCTGACACACCAATTTTAAGTTGTCTGTTTTTTGGGTAGAAAACAGACAAAGAAAAAGAATTAACATGTCAAGTATTGATCCACTTTCCTAATAAGCTTTTTCCTTTGAAACCAATGTCTATGCGCTTAAAAAACGTGATGCACCCTGTGGGGGCCATGGGATACTCGGAACTGGGTTTGACGATGTCATCGGGAAATGGGCTGTCACGATGGCATGACCCGGTCCGTGGCCCGGGAGCTGTCAATTTAAAAGGGGCTAGTAGTTTTTGTTGTTTTAGGGAGGTTACTGGACTTGGGACCTGGGGATAATAATTGTTCTTCTGACGCCACCCGCAGGTTGCGGCTAGTGATGGCCGCTGCTGCTATACTGTTTCTCTGGGATTGGTGGCAACATAGCAAGTTGGTAAACCCTCCGGGTAGGGCTAACCCCAGGGCAGCAGATGTTACTGGTTGAGTTCGTACTGATGTTACAGCACAGGGCTGATAGCGCAGCAATAAAGTTCACAAGCACAGCGCGGTGCAGTCTCAAGGTCTTTACTCACAGTCTGTTTTCCCAGATTACAACAATCGTCACTGTGTAACAGCCCGCTGAGTGCTGAGTTCTTGGAGGAGGGGATCTAAGTTAACTCCCGGGTAGCTTGGTGGTACTTAACCGGTACCCCTTTCCACTGTCCTCTCAGGGTTATCTCATTCTGCCCTTGCTTCGCCCTCCTGTCCTGCACCTCACACACAGAGTCCCGAGCCAGTGGCCACGGGCCTTTGTAGGGCAACTTTTCTCTTATTCCCATGGGCCAAATGTGGCCAGCTTTTCGGCAGGTGTGTGCGATTTCGGCTGCGGCACGTGGAGATACCATAGTCTCCAGGTTACTGAGCCTGGTCATTCTCTACTAGTCTGGGGCCGGTTCCCTTACACTGCGGCCTGGTCCCTCCACACCGTTTCAATCAGTGTGGATGCGAGTGTCCCTGGGTGCACTGCTCACTACCCGGTCCCCTGGGACCCCTTCTGTCTTCTGGAGCACCCTATCTCTCTCAGCTACACCATCTGGTCTTGTTTCCCTCAGGTCTTGAGACGAGCTTCCACTGGCTCCAGTCCCCGAGATGTCTCGTATTACCTCTTGTCATTCTCCTGACAGACTCTCAAACGCTCACAGACTCCTTTAGCTCTTGCTAGCTACCCACCAACTGTCTTCTAGATGTTTTGACTCATCCTTTTATACTGCCTGTCAGGTGTCCTCCGTCACTAACGTGCATCCTCCCTGACTTCACTCCCTTCTACCTTGGTTCCTCCCCTCCAGACAGAATTAGGGACTGTGCTCTCCCTTAGGAGCAATCTCGCCCTAACCCTGACCTGGAGTGGTGTAGTGTTGGCTATGGGTGTCTGAATACTGGTCAGTTTCCCCTCCTTACCCAAGAGTGGGGTACTATATCTCTGTGGTGAATAAATCAGCAGGGGCGCCACAAACGCACAAGCCAAAAACGCATCAAAACTGGATCAATAACTGATCAAAAACAGATGATACATTTATGATACTTTATATGAAAGCAGATCCAGTTTTGCATCTGAAAAAGGAGACAAAAACATTGTGCCTGAATGTAGCCTTACTCCGACCTTGTGATCTGAGGAAATCTCAACTATGTTGTGCAGCAATAATAAAGAGGCGCTTGTAATATCAGTTTTAGTTTGGGTTATTTTTAGGTTAATTCCAGTGGATCCCTCTTCAGAATCAATCACTCAGTCAGTGAGAGTTGGAGGAGTTTTAGAACTGCAGCTATTCATTGTATGGACTTCTCCTGTTTATAAAGCAGACATGGTATCATTAGCTATACAGGGGACATACATAGGAAAGAAGAGCTGTCAGGAGGGATTTGATGGGTATTACTTTGGTGTTAATAATAAATCAGGAGAGCATATACTGGACTGGTGATCAGACAGGAGGTTACATGACCTAGTTGCTGATGATGAGGGAGCGAAATGTATACATACCGCTGAGCTGGGATGAAACATGATGTCACTGTCACAATATTGCTGCTAAGATAACAATAGAGACTCGATTCATTATCTGCAATTTTTTGTGTCACTTGTATTTTGTTTGTCTTGTGGAATTCATTGATGTATTATTATTATTATTATTATTATTATTATTTATTTATATAGCGCCATTAGGTTCCATGGCGCTTTACATGAGGATGAGGGAGACAAGAACAAGTACACTAAATCTAGGCGATCAGGACGTACAGGTACAGGAGGGGTAGGGATGTATAAGACAAATTCATCGAAATGGGGCATTTACTGCAAAAATGCTCTTTATTTGTGTTTTATAAAGTGTAAATGTCATTTCATTGAAAAAAAAAAAACAATACTGCACTGGTTGTTAATGATGGTTCACATAGGAGCTAAGATAATGCTTTTTTGTGCCATATGACATATTTTCCCACATTTTCTGTTCTTTTTTAAAACCTGTATTTTGTGGCTGTGTGGGTGTGGCCAGCAACTGATATGGAGCAATGTAATGTGACACTGATCCTGACATTCTAACATTGCCTAGTGTGAAGCAGTGACCGGAGTGATATGTGACGGCCGTTATGTGTCTCTCAGAATGTACTCCATATCCCTATAAGATCCACTCCGGGTCTTTATGGATCCCCAGGTCCAGGCATGTGTTTAAACCTGGACTGCAACACAGGGTGGGGTCAGTTAAAGTCAAGGAGGCAGAGCAGCAGGAGCCGTGAGACAGGGGCTGTGTACAGGAAAACACAGTCCAGCCGTATGATCTTGGCTTTTGGACTTACACAAGTGTGTACAGGACTGTACCGGCTGTGTCCCGGAACCCTGAGGTTTGTAATCGCCTGGGCTGGCAAATAAATTGTGTATGGTGTGAATAAGAGCCTGGGTCACTGCCTCCTGTCCTACTTAACTAATACTGCTAGTGTAGTGGGGACACCTTGTGGAAGGTTTATGAATGGTTTTCAACCAGAATTTTCTAATGAAGTGTATTTGAAAGTTTATTAAAATCAATTGCTCTACATTATTATTATTAAATAAAAATTTGAACAGCGGTTACGCTTTAATCTTTTCTTATCATTTTTTTCTGCTAAATTGTCGCAACATTTGTCTACAAATTTCAGATATACACATAATCCCTCCAGGGAAGACAGATCTTTACAAACATTTTATTTAGCTGAAAACATAGGGAAACCTCAAACCCCATCCACAAGGGTGAACATAAAATAAAAAAACAGGTTGGCGTGGCCTGATAGCAAGTGTGGAGGAGTTTCTTTACTTTTTGAGGGCTTCTTTAAAAGAGGACATGTATAATATGCTTAGAGAGCTGAAAGGAGAAATCTCAGCTCTGAGAGAGCGCACCTCTCATTTAGAGATAAAATGGCTGAATATGCCACTTTTTTCAGTGCAATAGTCAACAAAAATGAAGCCTTAAAGGAAGAATTGGCTTGGATCAGTGATAAAACATACAACGTGAAGGATAGATTGCGCAGGAATAACGTTTGGGTGAGAGGCATCACTGAGGAGGTTCCCATTTACTTGGCGATATGTGCTATGTACTCGAATCCAACTGCCAAAGTTTTATCATCAGGATTCCTTTCAGAGTCGTTTTGTATATCTAATGGTACACGTCAAGGCTGCCCACTGTCTCCTAGTATTTTTGCCTTATGCACAGTACCTTTGGCGGGAAAAATAAGGACTACTCAAGATATAGCTGGTTTTAGTTGGGCATTGTCTCACAAAATTGGATTATACGCAGAAGATGTACCGTATATACTCGTGTATAAGCCGACCCGTGTATAAGCCGACCCCCCTACTTTTGCCCCCAAAACCTGGGAAAATTTATTGACTCGTGTATAAGCCGAGGGTGGACCCCAGCACAGGTATACAGCCCCCAGCAGTGTGGTATACAGCAGCCTCCCCAGTGGTATATACAGGCCCCAGCAGTGTTACAGCAGCAGCCCCAGTGGTATATACAGCAGCAGCCCCAGTGGTAGTATACAGCAGCCCCAGAGGTATATACAGCAGCCCCAGTGGTAGTATACAGCAGCAGCCCCAGTGGTAGTATACAGCAGCAGCCCCAGTGGTAGTATACAGCAGCAGCCCCAGTGGTAGTATACACGCAGCCCCAGTAGTATATACAGCCCCAGTGGTAGTATATAGCCCCAGTGGTAGTATATAGCCCCAGTGGTAGTATATAGCCCCAGTAGTAGTATACAGCCCCAGTGGTAGTATATATACAGCCCCAGTGGTAGTATACAGCCCCAGTGGTAGTATATAGCCCCAGTGGTAGTATACAGCCCCAGTGGTAGTATATAGCCCCAGTGGTAGTATACAGCCCCAGTGGTAGTATATAGCCCCAGTGGTAGTATACATACAGCCCCAGTGGTAGTATATAGCCCCAGTGGTAGTATATAGCCCCAGTAGTAGTATACAGCCCCAGTGGTAGTATATAGCCCCAGTGGTAGTATACATACAGCCCCAGTGGTAGTATATAGCCCCAATGGTAGTATATAGCCCCAGTAGTAGTATACAGCCCCAGTGGTAGTATATAGCCCCAGTGGTAGTATATAGCCCCAGTGGTAGTATACATACAGCCCCAGTGGTAGTATATAGCCCCAATGGTAGTATATAGCCCCAGTAGTAGTATACAGCCCCAGTGGTAGTATATAGCCCCAGTGGTAGTATATATACAGCCCCAGTGGTAGTATATAGCCCCAGTGGTAGTATATAGCCCCAGTGGTAGTATATAGCCCCAGTAGTAGTATACAGCCCCAGTGGTAGTATATAGCCCCAGTGGTAGTATACATACAGCCCCAGTGGTAGTATATAGCCCCAATGGTAGTATATAGCCCCAGTAGTAGTATACAGCCCCAGTGGTAGTATATAGCCCCAGTGGTAGTATATAGCCCCAGTGGTAGTATACATACAGCCCCAGTGGTAGTATATAGCCCCAATGGTAGTATATAGCCCCAGTAGTAGTATACAGCCCCAGTTGTAGTATATAGCCCCAGTGGTAGTATATAGCCCCAGTGGTAGTATACATACAGCCCCAGTGGTAGTATATAGCCCCAATGGTAGTATATAGCCCCAGTAGTAGTATACAGCCCCAGTGGTAGTATATAGCCCCAGTGGTAGTATATATACAGCCCCAGTGGTAGTATATAGCCCCAGTGGTAGTATATAGCCCCAGTGGTAGTATATAGCCCCAGTAGTAGTATACAGCCCCAGTGGTAGTATATAGCCCCAGTGGTAGTATATATACAGCCCCAGTGGTAGTATATAGCCCCAGTGGTAGTATATAGCCCCAGTGGTAGTATATAGCCCCAGTGGTAGTATACAGGGCCCCAGCAGGGCCCCCCTCATAATTTGGCGCCCCCACCTCAGTTTCTGGGCCCCCCCGCATGCAGCGCTGCACATATACATTACGTGTCTAGCAGCTGTTACCCTCCGGTGGCAGATCGCGGCTCCCGGCTCCGGGCTCCATCTTCCTCGCTGTCTTCCTGCTTTGTGACCGGCGCGATGACGTCATCGCGCCGGTAACATGACAACCAGGAAGACAGAGAGGAAGATGGAGCCCGGAGCCGGGAGCCGCGATCTGCCACCGGAGGGTAACAGCTGCTAGACACGTAATGTATATGTGCAGCGCTGCATGCGGGGGGCCCAGAAACTGAGGTGGGGGCGCCAAACTTTGAGGGGGGCCGTATGACTCACGTATAAGCCGAGGGGGGGACTTTTCAGCCCAATTTTTGGGCTGAAAAACTCGGCTTATACGCGAGTATATACGGTAATTATCTCTTTTACTAATGTAGAGTCCTCCTTCTGTGCTATTATGCTTGCCTTGGAGGCATTTGTTAATGTCTCATACTATAAACTATATGCTGCTAAATCTTTGGTCTTTCCTTTATCAGTTCTACCCACAAGTCAAACATTTTTAGAGCAGGAATATCCCTTTAAGAGGGTGAGTGATGAACTCCCATATTTAGGCATAGTCCTCACTAATTCTACACAATTGGTGGAAAGGAATTTCTCAAAATTGATACAAAGATCTAGGAAGGATCTAGACGAATTACATACAGCTACTATGTCATGGATAGCAAGGATTAACATTTATAAAATGTTTGTATTTTCCAAGGTTTTATGTTATTCTCATTGCATGCCTGTCCAGATTCCATTTAGGATTATTACATCCCTTCAAAAAATAGCTAATTACTTCATTTGGGCATATAAAAAACCAAGAGTGTCTGCTAGGTTACTATATTATCCTTACGAATTTGGGGGATAGTGCCCCTAACTTACATGCTTATCATAAAGCGACGGTATTAAAGAGTATTAGAGACTGGTGGTTATTGGATAAGTCACATAAGTGGCTTCTGATTGAGTCATTTTATTCTAAATTGACCTCTTCATGGCTTACGTTGGAAATGGAAGTTATTCAATTTAGTGCTGCAACTGGAACCGGAGGCCGCACAATTCCGGCACCAGCGCCATCTTGCCGATGGCTCTCCCAGCACTGCCCTGCCTCCCTCTGCAGCGGTGATCCTGCGGCTGTCATCCAAAGCCACTCCTGCCACCACCATCATCCTCATGCTGCCTCTGACCCTGGACTGCATCCCATCCCTGGCTGCATTGCATTCCTGTCTGCATTACATCCCTGGCTGCACCTCATCCCTGACTGCATCTCATCCATAGCAGCACCTCATCCCTGACTGCATCTCATTCACGGCTGCACTTCATCCCTGACTGCATCTCATCCATGGTTCCATCTCATCCGTGGCTGCATCTCATTCCTGGCTCCATCACATCCCTAGCTGCATCACGTCCCTGGCTCCATCTCATCCCTGGCTGCATCTCATCCCTGGCTGCATCTCACCCCCGGTTGCATCTCATCCCTAGCTGCATCTCATCCCTGGCTGCATCTCATCCCTAGCTGCATCTCATGCCTGGCTGCATAATGTCTCTGGCTGCATCACGTCCCTGGCTGCATCTCATCACTGGCTTCATCAAACCCATGACTGCATCTTATTCTCGGCTACACCTCATCCCTGACTGCACCTAGCTGTATCTCACCCTGGATTGCACCCCCAGCCCTGGCTGCTCCTCAGCCCTGGCTGCACCTCATCCCCACAGCCAACACCCTGCTACGACCTCATCTCACTGTCGCGCTCCTCCTGACCCCTGGCAACATCTTCCCTACTGCACCTCACCCCTGGCTCTATCTCATCCCCACCTGACCTTCCCCTGGCTGCATCTCACCCTAGCTGGACATCGCCCTTGGCTGCATCTTATCCCTGGCTGGCCCTACTGCGCCTCATCCCCCGGCCAAGCGCCCTCCCTACCCCACCCCAGCCCCGAGATATTCTCATCTCTATGAGCTGCATACATAGCTGCTACCTACAATGTTCCCCCTCCTTTTCACCCTCACTTCTATTCTACTTCACTTCCTGTTCATCTCTCCACCCACTAAGGAATTGGTGATCTCCCCCTCCATCCTACCTGCCCAACTTGCCCCCTCCTCCAAACTGTTCCAGCAGCATACCAGGACACCTTGCACCCTTCTTGAAGAAGCCTAATAGCGAAACGCGTTAAGGGTGATCACATATACCATAGGACCGATATTATATGAGTGACCCCCATCTTGTATAGTTATAGATTTGATGATAGGAATATATGAGCATACTCTGGGCCAGTTTATATGTGACCTTTATATATAATCACCTTGTGAGTGGGATTACTATTAAACATCTAATTCTTGGAGGAATGGAATATGTTATAAATTGCAGGTGTGAGCATATAGTGTGACTTGTAATATTTACATACCAAATTGCAAGGAGGGGATGAACAGTTCCCACTATTTGTGCAGAGTCACTGATATCTTACCCTATGCTCATGCTGCACCAATAGGCATAACATATAATAATTGCAGATCTTATGTCAGACCATTGGGTGATATATTGATTGAGTGAGGGACCGTCTCCTGGGGTATATTGATACAGAGGATTTTCCAGTTTTTTTTAACAAAAGGTGTGGTTGTTTTACACTCACTTATGTTAATTGCACGCTACATAGCTTCTTTTGAGTAGAAGGCTATGGATTGTTTCTTTTTTTGCACTAGTCACTTTTATATATATATTTGTATAATTTTATGCATGTGTATATTTATATATATATGCATAGAAACAATTTTGATATATTTTTTTAGTATCTAATAGCATGAGTTTGCACGTGCACCCACATTTTTTACATTTTTTTATTTCATTAATTGTTTTTCACCATTATTTAAACTGGTAGCCTCTGTTATTGCCCTTGGAGGGTGTCTTTTACTGGGCTAGTATTTATCCATATAAATTGTTCATCTAACATATTGACAATAAAGGAGAACCCTATTTTATTGCGAGTAAATATCTTGTGTCATTGATAATAAATTTTGGAGTGTCTTGGTCTCTGGAGGGATTTTATACTTGAGTAATTTTCATCTTATGTAAACATAATTTTTATTGTATCATGTATGTATTTCAATAAAGTAACATTTTGTACCTTAAAATTTTGGTGCAAAAACTCATTTTCGATATATAGGTTTGTTCCTCCACACACAGCCCCTTGTCTCCAAGCATGCACGCCCACCATGTAAACTCTCCTGCTCGCACTTTTTAACCCTCTTGCTGCTTCTCCTACTCGCAGGTGACATATCCCCCAATCCTGGTCCCTCTCGTCACATCTCCTCACACACCTCTAACCCATAATCATTCCCCCAACACAAACTCTCGCAACCCTCATAACTTTATACCCATTCACCCTACTCCCCCTCCCCCACTCCCCCTATCCGGAGCACTCTGGAACGCTCGTTAGGTATGCAATAAACTCTCATTCACCCATGACCTCTTCATCTCCAACAAACTCTCATTCTTTGGCATCACCGAAACATGGCTTATTCCCTCTGGCATGGCCTCCCCTGCTGCACTCTCATATGGCGGACTCACTCTCTCCCACACACCCCACCCCAGCAACACCCACGGCGGAGGTGTTGGAATACTCATGTCTGAGAGATGTTCCTTCACCCCAATTTCACCGCTGCCCTCTTCCTCCTTCCCTCCTTTGAGGTACACTCTGTCGGCATCTTCAACCCCTGCAACCTTCAGCTAGCTGTCATCTACTGCCCCCCAGGATCTACCCCCACATTCCTCGACCACTTCACCCCTTGGCTTCTCCACTTCCTTTCTTCTAACATCCCCACTATCCTCATGGGCGATTTCAATATCACCCCCTCCCTGCAGCTTCTAGACTCCTATCAATGACCATCTCTTTTGAGCTTCCCAATGGTCCTCCTCAGCCACTCATAAAGATGGCCATACCTTATCTTCACTTGCCTCTGTTCCCTCACTGACCTCTCAAACTCAACCCTCCCCCTATCCGACCACAACCTATTGACCTTGTCCTCCCTCTCCACCCCCAACATGCCAACCCCACTTCGGAAACTGCCATCCCTGCAGAAACCTCAATCTCATCAACTTCTTCTTCATTCTCTGAATTCTTTCTCCCTCTCACAGACCTAGCTTCCTAACTTAATGCTGACGCTGCTACCACCCTCTATAACACCACATTAACTTCAGCCCTCGATCAGGCTGCCCCCCTCACACATACCAAAACCAGCACACACAGGCAACCCTGGCTCACCATCCTCACTAAAGAACTACATTTGGCATCCATAGTAGCCGAGTGTAGATGGAAGAAATCCCACTCTGCTGAGAACTTCGCCACTTACAAACAATCCCTCTCCAACTTCAAGAATGCATTCACCACAGCAAAACAAACCTACTTCTCTTCTTTAATTAATGCACTGTCCCGCAACCCCAAACAATTATTCAAAACTTTCAACTCCCTACTCCGTCCCCCTGCACCTCCTCCCCCCCTCATCTCTGCCGACGACTTTGCCGCCTTCTTCAAACAGAAGATCGACAGAATCAGAGAAAGCTTTGACCCACTGTCCTCCCCAGCCCCTCCATCACCGCCCACCTCACTTCGTTCAAAGGAAGCTTTTCCATCATGACAGATCGACTCGCTACCCTTCTGTCATGATCACACCTCACCACCTGTGCCCTCGACCCACTCCACTGCCACCTCATCCCAAACCTTACCACTTACCTCATCCCTGCTCTAACCAATCTCTTTAACCTATCACTCACCACCTGCATCTTCCCCTCATCCTTCAAATATGCCTTGATCACACCCAACCTCAAAAACCCTCCCTGGACCCATCATCTGTCTCTAACTATTGCCCCATATCTCTTCTCTGCTTTGCATCAAAGCTGCTTGAACAACACGTCGACTCCGAACTGTCCTCCCACCTCTCCTCCTGCTCCCTCTTCGATCGCTTACAATCCAGTTTCCAACCTCATAACTCCACTGAAACAGCCCTAACCAAAGTCACCAATGACCTGACCGTGAAGAGCAAGCGTCATTACTCCGTCCTCCTCCTCCTTGACCTATCTGCTGCCTTCGACAGTGTTGACCACTTCCTCCTACTAAAGATCCTGGAATCTCTCGGCATCACTGACCTAGCCCTCTCCTGGATCTTCTCATACCTAACGGAACAGACCATCAGCGTCACCCACTCCCACACCTCCTCCTCGTCCTACCCCCTATCTGTCGGTGTCCCCCAGGGCTCAGTTTTGGGACCACTACTCTTCTCCATTTACACCCTTGGCCTTGGACAACTCATTGAGTCCCACGGTCTCCAGTACCATTTCTACGCTGATGACACCCAGATCTACCTCTCTGGGCCTGACATCACCTCCCTACTATCCAAAATTCCACAATGCCTGTCCGCCATCTCATCCTTCTTCTCTGTTTGCTTCCTCAAGCTGAACATGAACAAAACCAAGTTCATCGCCTTCCCCCCCAAGTCGCTCTCCCCATCTATCAGACCTAACCATCACTGTCAATGGCTACTCACTCTCCCCAGTCCCCAATGCCAAGTGCTTTGGAGTTACTTTCGACTCCTCCCTCTCCTTTAAACCTCACATCCAAGCCCTCGCCACCTCCTGCTGACTCCAGCTCAAAAACATTTCTTGTATCCGCTCTTTACTTGATCACGACACTGCTAAAACCCTTGTTCATGCACTCATTATCTCTCGCCTCGACTACTGCAACCCCTCTTCACCGGCCTGCCCGCTACTTCCCTTGCACCTCTCCAATCCATCCTAAACTCTGCTGCTTGACTAATCCACCTGTCTCCCAGCTACTCCCCTCCAGCAAGCCCTTCACTGGCTCCCCATCCCTCAGAGATACCAATTAAAGACCCTAACCATGACATATAAAGCCATCCATCACCTGTCCCCCCATACATCTCCGACATGGTCTCCCGCTACCTGCCCGCTTGCAACCTATGATCCTCCCAGGAGCTCCTTCTCTAATCCTCCCTTATCTCATCCTCTCACAACCGCATTCAAGACTTCTCCACAAATGTCTGCTGTGGATTGCAAACATGATTTATTTTGCACACCCCAAAAAATAAATTTCCTAACAAATTAATTTAAGTCCATGTTGCAAAAATGAGTACACCCTAGTGAAAGTTTTAGGAGCACAGAGAGTTGACACTACTAAATTCTTACAAGATTTCAGTTACAAGTAGGTTGTCATATTCATTAATCCCTAAGGACCGGGACATCTCTCATTTTTGCACTTTATCGTTTTTTCCTTCCTATATTCCAAGAGTGCTAACTTTTTTATTTTTCTGTTGATATAGCTGTGTGAGGGCTTTTTATGGGATGAGTTGTACTATTGCATGACACCATCCATTTTATTATATAATGCAATGGTAAGCTGGAAAAATATTACAAGTATGGAAAATTACAAAAAGAGTGAAATTCTGCAATTGTTTCTTTACTTACCATGTTCATTTTACCATAAAACTGACCTAGCAGTATGATTCTCTAGGTCAGTACGATTACGTAGATACCAAACATGTATAGTGTTTGTTTTATTGAACGGTGAGAAAAATTCATACATTTTGTAAAAAATAATTATTTTTGTTTCTGAGTAGGGATGAGAAATATTCGGACTCGCTATACTCGTAACGAGTGGGTCTTCATACTCTGGTACTCGTTATGAGTCCAATGTAAGTCAATGGGAAATGCGAGTACTTTCACAGTGTATCTATATTGTGAGACCGTGACCAGGATGATCTGTGACGGCCGGTATTTGTCTCCCAGGTTGTGCTTCCTCAACGTATAGGAAGCACTCCACTCCGGGTTCTTGGAGAATTCCCCAGAGGTAGGCACGGGGTTAAAGGCTATGCTGGAATACAGGGTGTGGTTCTTCTGTGAAGGCTCAGAGTGAACGCTCATGAAGCTGGTGAGCGGCTGGTAAAGAGAGCAGCTGAGGCCGTGTGCTGGAATAACACGACCTAGCCGAGGGAGAACCCATGTGAAGGGACGGTGTGTCTATATCGGCTATATTTGGACTGTATAAAGTGTACCCGGGAGGTCTGTGACTAACCTGTACTGTGCCATTAAACGGAGTGCTGTGTGAACTGTGCCTGGGTCCCTGCCTTCTGTTGTGCCAACCAACATCGCTACCTCACAATATACACTACGAAAGTGAAATAAAAGTAAATAAAACGTGTTAAAAATAAAAAAATAACATACTCACCTATCCGACGGCTGCCCTGGGACCCGACACAACTTAAGCACATCACAAAGAGATGAACCCCTCACCATAGAAGCACCGTCACACCTGGAGCCAATAAACATGAAGAAGTAAGTGACTACTTGATACATAACAAATTTTGAAGGGAACTTATTATGGTATAAAAGCTTAAAACAAGGTCACTCATTTATAGCACATCACAAAGAGATGAATCCATCACCATAGGAGCACTGTTACACCTGAAGACTATAAACATGAACAAGTAAGTGACTACTTGGTACATAACAAATTTTGAAAGGAACTCATTGTGGTAAAAAAAGCTAAACAGACATGTAGTAGGGCCTGTAACCCTCAAGTGGGTGTATTGTAGTATGGCCCTTTGGTCAGGGCAGCCAAAAATTGGGAGGCTCCACATTGTCCCTGGATAGAGACGTGCAGGAGGGCCTCAAAACATTTTTCACGTTGAAAAGATGCGTGTATCCTGTCTTTGTAATGCCCATTCAAAAAGAATGGGCGTAAAAATTTCCCACTGGGGGTATACCTGAAACAACAGCCAAACTATTGTAACGGTCATCATGGTGGCACATGAGGAGAAGGAGGAGCAGTCCAGCGATTAGCCAAGGAATAGGAAGACGACGTGGTGGATGATCCAGTAGCTGACCCAACCTGGCAGGAGTATATGCAGAGCGAGGACAGCAGTGCACAGGGGGAGGGAAGCATAGCATCCCAACAGTCAGTACGAAGCAGGGTCGGGTATGCAGGCATAAGGCAAGCAACCGTTCCCCGGAACAACAACACGACACAAGGTGCCTGTGCAAATGTTAGGTCTTCCCGAGTCTGGCAGTATTTTCAGTTGGCTCCAGATGACTCTAAAAAGGCCATTTGCAACACCTGCCATGCCAGCATCAGCAGGGGTACGAAAAGTAGCAGCCTGAACACCACCAGCATGATCAGGCACATGTCAGCCAAGCACCCGACTTTGTGGAAAGTACAACAGAGTCGAGGAGCTGTGCTTGCTGATGTCACTGCTACGTCTTTGCCAGTTGTGCGTGCGAGCCAATCCCCTGTCCATGCTGGCCGCGAACAAGCCTCCGGCCCTGCACCTGAAGTTGCCCACGTACAAATTACACCACCATCAAGCATGTCCTTGTCCCAGCGCAGTGTTCAATTATCCATTCAGCAAACATTTGAACGCAGGCGCAAATACGCTGCCAACGCCCCACATGCCACAGTCCTGAATGATCACATTTCGCGACTCATTGCGCTACAAATGTTGCCTTTCCGGCTGTTGTAGACGGAAGCATTCTGCGACCTGATGGCGGCTGCTGTCCCACGTCACTCGGTCCCCAGCCGCCACTATTTCTCCAGATGTGCCGTCCCCGCATTGCATAACCACGTGTCCAACAGCATCACACGTGCCCTGAACAACGCTGTTTGAGCCAAAGTCCACCTAATAATAATAATAATACAGCTTTATTTATATAGCGCCAACATATTACGCAGCGCTTTACAATGTAGGGTTAGAGTACAGAAAATATAATACAGTAAGTAATTACAGTAGAGAACAAATACAGTAGAATAATTGGATACAAAACAATAGGCATAGAATCAATGTAAAAAAGAAAATACAAAAAATAAAGCAAGAAATGAAGGTGACCCTGCTCAAAAGAGCTTACAATCTACAACGGGATAGGGGTTGCACAAGGTACAGGGGCTTATTGCACTGATGGTCCAGGCATCTCGAGGAAATGGGGCATAGAACTAAGCTTACATGAATGGTCATTATACAGTCTGTGTAGACCTTTTTGGTTTGGTGGAGTTTGTAGAAGAGTAATGTCCAGAGGGATAGCCCACTATCTACAGTACAAAGGACTTCTATTAGGGAGTATGATAGGCCGCCTTAAAAAGATGCGTTTTTAGGGATCGTCTGAAGCCATGCAAGTTGTGGATAGTCCTGATTTCTTTTGGTAAAGCATTCCAGAGGTTTGGTGCAGCTCTGGAGAAGTCTTGGAGCCGGGAGTGGGAGGATCGGATTATTACCGATGTCAGTCGAAGGTCATTTGAGGAACATAGAGCGCGAGTGGGGTGATAGACAGAGATGAGGGAGGAGAGGTAGGGGGGTGCTGCACTGTGAATAGCTTTGTGGGTGATAAGAAGCAATTTGAATTTGATGCTGTAGTATACGGGCAGCCAGTGCAATGACTGGCACAGAGCAGAGGCATCTGAGTAACGATTGGCCAGATGGGTAATCCTGGCTGCTGCATTAAGGATGGACTGGAGAGGAGAAACTCTGGTGAGGGGGAGGCTGCTTAATAGAGAGTTGCAATAGTCAAGGCGGTAATGGATTAGGGCCACGGTGAGTGTTTTTGTTGTTTACAGGGTGAGAAAGGGATGGACTCTGGAGATATTCTTCAAGTGTAAGTGACATGAGCGGACGAGACATTGTGTGTGGGAGGAGAAGGAGAGATCGGTGTCAAACATAACACCCAGACAACGAGCCTGCTGCCTAGGCATTATCGTGGTGCCACAAACTGAGAGAGAGATGTCCGATTTAGGGAGGTTAGTGGATGGGGGGAGCAGAAGAAGTTCAGTTTTGGAAAGGTTTAGTTTCAAATAGAGAGTGGACATGATATTGGAAACTGCAGCTAGACAGTCATTGCTGTTCTTTAATACCGCAGGGGTAAGGTCAGGGGCTGAAGTGTATAACCACAGACACGTGGACAAGTGCTTGTGGGCAAGGCCGCTACATCTCCTTGACAAAACACTGGGTTAATATTGTGGAGGCTCTGACACAATCTGATCGAGGGACGGAACACGTCCTTCCCACACCAAGGATAGCAGGCCCTACCTCTGTCAGGGTTTCACCGACACTCTACAGCTCCGGAATGTCATGCTCTTCAGCCTCCTCCTCCTCCTGCTCATCCTCATCCACTGTACCCTCCACACCAGTCCCAAGCTGGAAGCACTGCAGCACTGCCTCTGCGAAGCGGCAACAGGCTGTGCTGAAGCTAGTCTGCATAGGTGACAAACCCCACAATGCAGAAGAGGTGTGGACAGCTCTGAAACAGCAGGCAGATCACTGGCTCACACCTCTGAACCTAAAGCCAGGAAAGGTCGTGTGTGAGAATGGACGAAACTTGGTGGCAGCTTAGAGGCGAGGCCAGCTGACGCATGTTCCATGTGTGGCCCACGTGCTCAACCTGGTGGTTCAGAGGTTTCTAAAGTCATACCCAGAGCTGTCTGAACTGCTGGTAAAAGTTCGCCGTCTGTCTGCACATTTTCGCAAGTCACCTGCTGCTTCAGCCGACCTTGGCGGATTTCAGCGCCGTTAGCGTCTTATGGACCACAGACTGGTGTGTGATGTCCCCACGCGTTGGAATTCAACTCTGCACATGTTGGTCAGGATATGTGAGCAGAAGAGGGCAGTTGTTGACTACCTGCATCACCTAAGCCGTCAGGAAATGGTTCAAACTCCACACATAACACCTGAGGAGTGGAGATGGATGTCCGACCTATGTACCGTCCTCCAAAACTTTGAGTACTCCACCCAGATGGTGAGCGGCGATGACGCCATTATTAGCATCACCATACCACTACTCTGCCTTCTAAAACGGTCTCTGCTGAAAAACAAAGAGGATGCATTGCAGGCCGAGCGCGATGACTTTGAGCAAGAAACAGTAGTGGGTGTGGGTGAAAACACACAGCCCAGCCTCATCTCATCACAACGTGCAGTGGAGGACTATGACGAGGAGGAGGAGGATGAAGACATGGAGCAACTCTCTGGCCAAATTGAGGATATGACATGCACACCAGTCATACCCTCGATTCAGCGTGGCTGGCCAGAGGACAGGGGAGATGAGGAGGAGGAGGACAGCATGTTCAGTCATCGTGTTGGTCTGGATACTAAAGTGATGGCTGTTAAGAGTCTGGCGCACATGGCTGACTTTATGGTAAGCTGCCTGCCTCGTGACCCTCGCGTTCAGAACATCTTGGCCGACAATCTGTACTGGTTGGCAACACTGTTAGACCCACGGTACAAGGAGAACTTTATGTCTGTCATTCCTGAGGCGGAGAGGTCAGCCAACACGCAGCAGTTCCAGAAGGCCATAGTCACGGAAGTAGGCAAATCATTCCCCTCACAAAACGCTATCGGCATAGGTCAGGAATCGGTGGACAATAGGGATGGGCGAATCTACTCGCTAGGACTCGTTACTCGGCGAGTAGTAAGGGACTCGCAGGACTCGGTACTCTGCGAGTTTCCCAGTGATTACTCGCACCAGTCCAATGCAAATCAATATCAATCCTAGTTTTGTCAGAAACGCTGACAAAACTAGGATTGCCATTGTTTGCATTAGACTCGGCTACTGTGCCAGTGATAGCAGGGAAACTCGCAAAGTAACTGCTGTTTCTTTGCGAGCCGAGTCCAGCTGTCTTCTCTGTGCAGCTCCAGGGTCCTAGAGCCCGCCTGCTCACAGAGATGATGTAGCAGAGCTGAGATTGTTCACAGTCTGCTCATCCCTGTGCATAGACATCTATCTATTCACAGGGATGAGCAGAGAGGACATCGCGTTTTGGACTACGTCGGACGGAAGAGAATTTTTTTAATTAAAGATGGAGTCCCTAATGGCTTTTTTTTAATTTCAAATAAAAATTTTTCTCTGTGTTTTTTTAACCCTTTATTGGAGATTCTTAGTGGCTGGGTCAAATGTGGCCTGACATTAAGAATCTCGGGCTTAATACCAGCTTGTATAACAAAGCTGGTATTAACCCCTTTATTACCCAGCGTGCTACCGCCACCAGGGCCGCTGGAAGAGTGGGGTTCAGCGCCAGAGGATGGCGCTTCAATGAACGCGCCATCTTCTGGGGCGGCTGCGGGCTGCAATTTGCAGTGGGGGGTGCCCAGAAAGCTTGGGCATCCCTGCGCTGCGGATTCCAGCCCCAGCTGCTTAGCTGTACCTGGCTAGACATAGAAATTGCGCGGAGCCCCACGCATTTTTTTTAAATTATTTCATGAATTTCAGAGTCAGAGTCTCAGAGTCAGAATCTCAGAATTTCATGAAATAATTTAAAAAAAAATGCGTGGGGCTCCGCGCAATTTCTATGTCTAGCCAGGTACAGCTAAGCAGCTGGGGGCTGGAATCCGCAGCGCAGGGATGCCCAAGCTTTCTGGGCACCCCCCGCTGCAAATTGCAGCCCGCAGCCGCCCCAGACGATGGCGCGTTCATTGAAGCGCCATCCTCTGGCGCTGAACCCCGCTCTTCCAGCGGTCCTGGTAGCGGTGGCACGCTGGGTAATAAAGGGGTTAGGGCCAGCTTTGTATTATCAGCTGGCCCTAAGCCCGAAATTTATGGCGGTCACGCCAATATTAGACATGACCGCCATGAATTTCTATTAAATTGTTTTAAAAAAACACAACACAAAGAAAATTTTTTATTAGAAATAAAAAAAAAAAGCCATTAGGGACTCCATCTTTAATTAAAAAAATCCTCTTCCGTCCGACGCAATCCAAAACGCGATGTCCTCTCTGCTACATCCCATGTGCATATATATAGATCTCTATGCACAGGGAATGAGCAGACTGAGAACAATCTCAGCTCTGCTACATCATCTCTGTGCACAGACATTCATGTCTGTACACAGGGAATGAGCAGACTGAGAACAATCTCAGCACTGCTACATCAGGCAGCAGGCAGGCTCTAGGACCCTGGAGCTGGGGCAGCCAGAACACAGAGAAGACAGGATCTTATCTGTGCGAGTCAGCGATTACTTACAAAGTAAACGAGCAATGCAAATAAATGACAAAACTAGGATTGCTTCAGGCTGAAGCTTCCGAGACACATCTGCGATTTGTAAATCTCACACTACTCGCTATTACTCGCTTCCCCATTCATTAACATTGGACTCGCTAGACTCGCAACGAGTAGCGAGTCCTGGGCTCGGAATCGCTAGAGTCAAGCGATTCCGAGTAATTTAGGATTCGCCCATCACTAGTGGACAACTAAGGCGTACGGCCGAGAGGGGCACAAGTCCAATCCGCCAAAGGTAGGGGAACAGTCTTTACGAGGTGGGACAGTTTTCTCAGCCCCTCACGCACCACAGCCCCTGAGGTGCGGGTAGTGACACAAGAAATGCTAAGTTTGGTCAGATGCTGAAGGAGTACCTTGCCGATCGAACAACTGTACTGCGAGATTCCTCTGTGCCTTACAATTATTGGGTCTCCAAGCTGGACACGTGGCATGAATTGGCTCTCTACGCCTTGGAAGTCCTGGCCTGCACTGCCGCTAGCGTTTTGTCACATCGTGTTTTCAGTGCCGCAGGTGGAATCATCACTGATAAAAGCAACCGCCTGTCAACTGAAAATGCTGAGAGGCTGACTGAGATCAAGATGAACAAGGGTTGGATTGGGCCAGACTTCACCACACCACCAACAAATGACAACTGAATTTAAATTTTGTAATGGGAATTTGCCATGTACCTCCACTGACCCATGGGTACACACTTCTGGACTTCCGAGTGTCCAAGTGTGGGATCAGTAATGTCCGTGGACGTGCACTCAGCCAGTTGGTAGGAAGGAGGATCAGGTTGGGAAATGTGCGGTGCAGTATCACGGCTACTGACAATTGACCGTGTGGAAGACAGGGTGTTTGTGGAGGTGCCAATCAGACTTGAAGCATTATCCGCTATCCAAATAACAAGCTGTTGACACTAGTGTTGGTTCAAGAGCGTAGTACTGCAGTGGGCCCCAACAATTTAGGACAGGACGTGTGAGCGAGTAGATGTGCCACTTTCTTGTTGCAAAATTAGTGCTTGCACACGACCTCGGCCTCTGCCTGCACCACCATCACGTTCACCTCCTTGTTCCTTGCCAACGCCCTTGCGCATTTTGCTTGTATACAGCGACAACAGTCACAGGAGAGGATTTTAGTCCCTAACCTGTATCAAGGTATGACGTACACCAGTCTGGTGACTGTTCAGATCACAAGAAATTAGGATTTTAGTTCCCTAACCTGTATCAAGGTATGACGTACAACAGTCTGGTGACTTGAATTGTTTTAGGAGAGGATTTTAGTCCCTAACCTGTATCAAGGTATGACGTACAACAATCTGCTGACTTGAATGGTTTTAGGAGAGGATTTTAGTCCCTAACCTGTATCAAGGTATGACGTACAACAGTGTGGTGACTGTTGAGATGCCAAAAGTTAGGATTTCAGTTCCCTAACCTGAATAAAGGTATGACGTACAACAGTGTGGTGACTGTTGAGATGCCAAGATTTAGGATTTTAGTTCCCTAACCTGAATAAAGGTATGACGTACAACAGTGTGGTGACTGTTGAGATGCCAAGAGTTAGGATTTTAGTTCCCTAACCTGAATAAAGGTATGACGTACAACAGTGTGGTGACTGTTGAGATGCCAAGAGTTAGGATTTTAGTTCTTAACCTGTATTAAGGTAGTACGTACACCTGTCTGGTGACTGTAATGGTTTCAGCAGACGATTGTAGTCCCTAACCTGTATTAAGGTAGTACGTACACCTGTCTGGTGACTGTTTTGATGACAAGAGTTAGGATTGTAGTCCCTAACCTGTATTAAGGTAGTACGTACACCTGTCTGGTGACTGTAATGGTTTCAGGAGACGATTTTAGTCCCTAACCTGTATTAAGGTAGTACGTACACCTGTCTGGTGACTGTAATGGTTTCAGGAGACGATTTTAGTCCCTAACCTGTATTAAGGTAGTACGTACACCTGTCTGGTGACTGTTTTGATGACAAGAGTTAGGATTTTAGTTCCCTAACCTGAATAAAGGTATGACGTACAACAGTGCGGTGACTGTTGAGATGCCAAGAGTTAGGATTTTAGTTCCCTAACCTGAATAAAGGTATGACGTACAACAGTGCGGTGACTGTTGAGATGCCAAGAGTTAGGATTTTAGTTCCCTAACCTGAATAAAGGTATGACGTACAACAGTGTGGTAACTGTTGAGATGCCAAGAGTTAGGATTTTAGTTACCTAACCTGTAGAAAGGGTATGACGTACAACAGTGTGGTGACTGTTGAGATGCCAAGAGTTAGGATTTTATTTCCCTAACCTGAATAAAGGTATGACGTACAACAGTGTGGTGACTGTTGAGATGCCAAGAGTTAGGATTTTAATTCCCTAACCTGAATAAAGGTATGACGTACAACAGTGTGGTGACTGTTGAGATGACAAGAGTTAGGATTTTAGTTCCCTAACCTGTAGAAAGGGTTTTACGTACAACAGTGTGGTGACTGTTGAGATGACAAGAGTTAGGATTTCAGTTCCCTAACCTGAATAAAGGTATGACGTACAACGGTGTGGTGACTGTTGAGATGCCAAGAGTTAGGATTTTAGTTCCCTAACCTGAATAAAGGTATGACGTACAACAGTGTGGTGACTGTTGAGATGCCAAGAGTTAGGATTTTAGTTCCCTAACCTGAATAAAGGTATGACGTACAACAGTGTGGTGACTGTTGAGATGCCAAGAGTTAGGATTTTAGTTCCCTAACCTGAATAAAGGTATGACGTACAACATTGTGGTGACTGTTGAGATGCCAAGAGTTAGGATTTTAGTCCCTAACCTGTATTAAGGTAGTACGTACACCTGTCTGGTGACTGTAATGGTTTCAGGAGACGATTGTAGTCCCTAACCTGTATTAAGGTAGTACGTACACCTGTCTGGTGACTGTAATGGTTTCAGGAGACGATTTTAGTCCCTAACCTGTATTAAGGTAGTACGTACACCTGTCTGGTGACTGTAATGGTTTCAGGAGACGATTTTAGTCCCTAACCTCTATTAAGGTAGTACGTACACCTGTCTGGTGACTGTAATGGTTTCAGGAGACGATTTTAGTCCCTAACCTGTATTAAGGTAGTACGTACACCTGTCTGGTGACTGTAATGGTTTCAGGAGACGATTTTAGTCCCTAACCTGTATTAAGGTAGTACGTACACCTGTCTGGTGACTGTAATGGTTTCAGGAGACGATTTTAGTCCCTAACCTGTATTAAGGTAGTATGTACACCTGTCTGGTGACTGTAATGGTTTCAGGAGACGATTTTAGTCCCTAACCTGTATTAAGGTAGTACGTACACCTGTCTGGTGACTGTAATGGTTTCAGGAGACGATTTTAGTCCCTAACCTGTATTAAGGTAGTACGTACACCTGTCTGGTGACTGTTGAGATGACAAGAGTTAGGATTTTAGTTCCTAACCTGTATTAAGGTAGTACGTACACCTGTCTGGTGACTGTAATGGTTTCAGGAGACGATTTTAGTCCCTAACCTGTATTAAGGTAGTACGTACACCTGTCTGGTGACTGTAATGGTTTCAGGAGACGATTTTAGTCCCTAACCTGTATTAAGGTAGTAAGTACAAGAGTGTGGTGACTCTAATGGTCACAGAAAAGCTTGGATTCCAATCTGTATCACCCTGCCTATATCCTCCTAGATTAGTCCTGAGAAGGACTGTTCTGGTCACTGGAAAGCTTGGACTCCGATCTGGATCACCCTGCCTATATCCTCCTAGATTAGTCCTGAGAAGGACTGTTGTGGTCAGCAGCAGCAGTTTGCAGCCCTGCTCCGGATCTACCTGTAAGGGCCGCAAATCTGTCCCTAAGCAGCAGCAGACACTCTCCCTACACTCACTGTCTGGAAGGCTGTGTGCCGAGCACAGCGAGCCGGGAGTTATAAAGGCTCGGTGACGCTGTGCAGGCCGGCCAATCACTGCTATGCCACAACTAACAGGGCTGTGGCATTGCAGTGGTCTGCCAGCCAATCCCTGCACGTGGGCTGGCTCTCAAAAGAGCGCCAACATGCAGAGATGACGACCACGAGCACAGCACGAGTATCGCGAGATTACTCGGTGCTCGGCGAGTCGCCCGAGTACAGTGATACTCGTGCGAGTACCGAGTAGTGGCGAGCATGCTCGCTCATCACTAATTCTAAATACTAATCAAATAAGTAAGTATGATTGAGACGCTATCTGTGTGAGATGGAAATAATGCCCTGTGGGTGATCTGGCTCTTTTATAAAGCTTGTATGTATAGGTATTGTGCATATCGTGGCTGGCTTTTGACAGATTTGTATTTTGAAGAGTATATTTACTCTTTTACTAAGGTAAAGAATATAAGACAGTGGCCATCTGATAGATCCCCTTATTAATTCACTGCTGTAAATGTATCTTAGGCCCCTTTCACACTGGTATTTTTTAAAAAATGAGGTAGATTTACCCCATCTGCCGCATCTGCCACCTGCCTGGCAAATTTCAGCCTGGGGGGCAAGCACACAGCAATGGCCCATGAGCAGTGAGCCCAGACCAACATGACAGAAAGCCGGGCAGCCACAAAACTGCTCCTTTACCACTGGCCTGGGGGGTTTCTGCCCCCTTCCCCTGGGCCAGCCAGCCCCTGTCTGCCGCCTAATGGCTGCACTCTTGCGTCAAGCCCCATGCATTGTCTATGCTGCAAGTGCAGTTGCGGCAGATGCGGCAGTTGCTGCCACGAAAAAAAACGCTGCTGACAGCGTTTGTTTTTTTTTTGCGGCCGCAACTTCCGCATCTGCCGCAACCGGCAAAACCGCAAATGCCGCACCTGACTGCAAGCCCCATAGACAATGCATGGGGCTTGCGGGATCGGAGCCGCAAGTGCAGTCATTATGCGGCAGATGTGGAATATGTGGTAAATCTGCCACATCTGCCACATTTTTTCAAAAACACCATTGTGAAAGGAACCTTAGAGGTCTCATTATGAAGGTTATGAATTGGCTACATTTACATTTTGTACAGTATAATTTATAGTACTATATGGAATTATCATATATATTGTATATTTTACTTTACCACTTTGTACTTTTCTAGTATAAATAAAACTGACCTACGGTATGTACCTTTTTTATAAATGTGAAATACATGGGATTTATGTTTTCACTTCTACAATCCATTGTTTTTACTAAACTGCTGAATGTTTCATCTCTCACTATTGTCGATTTGTCTTGGTGGAAGGTGGGCGTCCCTCCGTGTAGTGGAGCTAATGTGCCATTATTATGAGTAATAGTCTGTTTGCGGCTCTGTGATGCCCCACGGATATATGAGATTGCTCACTCAGAATGTTCTTTCCCTTTGGTTGGTGTCCAGTGACTTTTATCTTATACAGGGTTTTGATTAAAATGACAAAGAGAAAAAAGCAGTGTCTGCTGGTGAGAAAAGTTGTATCCTCTAGTAAGGAGATTAAATCAATTTGTTACGATTCTATAATTAATTGCAAAAGGACTTATGGTGGGTTTACACGCCGCGATATCGGCGTCCAACTCCGACCCAACTCCGACAAAAAGTCACGTGGGTCGCGAGTTGGACCCGATATCGTTTGCGCGTTGTACGGTTTGAGCGTACAACGCGATGCTGGAACGATGCCAAAACGATATCGGAGTTGAATAGCAGAGCTATTCAACTCCCCGATATCGCATGGCCGTTGTACGAGCATCACAGCGTGTGACAGCCCAACTCCGATCTGTACTCGCACCTCACCCATTAACTCCCATGTTAAATGGTCGTTACTGGGTTGGTGGGCGTACACATCAGAGGGACGTTGTTTCCCGATATCGCAGCGTGTAAACCGGCGATGCGATATCGGGAAAAGGGCTGAAAAAATGCGCGCTCCCGCGGCGTTGCCTCCGATATCGTCGCGATATCGGGACGTGTAACCCCACCATCATTGTAGGAAATATTGAGTTAAGGTGTGTATACTAACAGCACTCATTACTCATTACTCTTTTAAAGGGTTATTCCCATCTTCATTGCATAATTGGATAGCGCTTTTGAAAACAAGCATTTTCCAAAATTCCTATCCCTTCCTGTAATAATAATTTCTGTTTTATTTACCATACAATGCCTAGGCGGCTGACCAGAGGCCAAGCATTGATAGCCTAACTTGGGCAGAGCTTACAAGTACTTTCCAATAGAGCTTTCTGCTCTTAAGTCAACCGGTAATGCTGGATTGCATGGTTAGTTCCCTTTTCCATCCAGTTTTCAGTGTCACTGTGCTCCTTCAATGTTGCTATATGAGGCAGTTTTTCTATCTTCAGTGCCACTGTGCTCCTCCAATGTTGCTATATGAGGCAGCTTTTCTATCTTCAGTGTCACTGTGCACCTGTGATGTTGCTATGAGGCATCTTTTCTGTCTTCAGTGACACTGCACTCCTTCGATGTTGCAAGAGGAGGCAGCTTTCCCAGCTTCAGTGACACTGCACTCCTCCAATGTTGCTAAATGAGGCAGTATTCCCAGCTTCAGTGACACGGCACTGCTCCAATGTTGCTATATGAGGCAGCTTTCCCAGCTTCAGTGACACAGCACTGCTCCAATGTTGCTATATGAGGCAGCTTTCCCAGCTTCAGTGACACAGCACTGCTCCAATGTTGCTATATGAGGCAGCTTTCCCAGCTTCAGTGACACTGTGCTCCTCTGATGTTGCTATATGAGGCAACTTCCCTAGCTTCAGTTCCACTGCACTCCTTCAATGTTGCTATAAGGCAGCTTTCCTAGCTTCAGTGATACTGCACTCCCTCCTATGTTGCTATATGAGGCAGCTTTCCTAGCTTCAGTGACACTGTGCTCCTCTGATGTTGCTATATGAGGCATCTTTCCCAGCTTCAGTGAAAGTACATTTGTCCTATCTTGCTATATGAGGCAGACGTAGCGTCAATGACACTACACTCCTCCAATGCTGCTTTGTGAGGCAGCTTTCCTAGCTTCAGTGTCACCACACTCCTCTGATGTTGCTATATGAAGCGAGCTTTCCTAGTTTCAGTGACACCTTACTGCTCCGATTTTGCCTTATGAGGTATCTTTCCTAGCTTCAGTGAAACTGCATTCTTCCTATGTTGCTATATGAGGCATCTTTCTTAGCTTCAATGACACTACACTCCTCTGATGCTGCTTTGTGAGGCAGCTTTCCTAGCTTTAGTGCCACTGCACTCCTCCAATGGTTGCTATATGAGGCAGCTTTCCTAGCTTCAGTGACACTGTGCTCCTCTGATGTTGCTATATGAGGCATCTTTCCTAGCTTCAGTGAAAGTACATTCGTCCTATCTTGCTATATGAGGCAGACGTAGTTTAATGACACTACACTCCTCCAATGCTGCTTTGGGAGGCAGCTTTCGTAGCTTCAGTGACACCACACTCCTCTGATGTTGCTATATGAAGCAGCTTTCCTAGTTTCAGTGATACCTTACTGCTCCGATTTTGCCTTATGAGGCATCTTTCCTAGCTTCAGTGAAACTGCATTCCTCCTATGTTGCTATATGAGGCAGCTTTCCTAGTTTCAGGGACACCTTACTGCTCCGATGTTGCTTTATGAGGCAGTTTTAAATGGGTTTAAAACAGGCAAAAGGTTGCATAAGCACATGCGGTGCAGACTCGAGTGGAGATGAAGATATATTAATTATTTACAGTTTCAATGATCAAAATGAATTTTTGAAGTAATTGGCAGATTACAAAACAACGATTGTTAACCAATCAAATGCCATTTTGAATCCAACATCTCGTCCCTCCATTTCCCACGTTATTTAAATTAATGTACTGTATGTCGCCCATCAGTCTGTTTAGTCCCTGTACTACTCCTTACTATCTTCACTTTAATAATCTGCAATGGTAACTGTAGCAGGCTCTAACGGGAGTCAGTTTAGGTTTGTGTTAAGCCACAGGTTGCACCAGCTACCTTTGTGACATAAAGCGTAACCGCTGTTTAAACTTTTATTTAACAATAATGTAGAGCAAGTGATTTTAATAAACTTTCAAATATACTTCATAAGAAAATTCTGGTTGCAAACCATTCATAAACTTCCCACAATGTGTCCCCACTAGACTGTGTGTGAAGCAGACATATGTTCATTATCACTGAGACCCGTCTTCACAGTGAATATGGGCATATAAGGCAAAGCGGTGGGGCCTACACTCCTGACTGCAGCTCATGAGGAAACAATGTATCAGATTATCTCAGCCTACAACACAGTACCTAAGAAGTGTCAGAATGTCATGAGCAGTGCAAATTCCTCAGAAGCTTGTGCCAAGGAAAGATCTGTCATCTGGCTCCTTACAGCTCAGTCACAATCTCTGTTAACCCCTTGTCTGCTGCCTCTCCACACAGCTCACTATCAATCAGCTCTCAGAAGCTGTGGAAATATACACACAGTGCTGGCAGACACAGACCATGCCCACACAGCCATAAAATGCAGTTTTTAAAAGAGCACAAAAAATGTGAGAAATAAGCCATATGGCACAAAAAAAGCATTATCTTAGCTACTATGTGACCCATCCTTAACAACCAGTGCAGTATTGTTTTTTGTATTCTTTTTTCAATGAAATGACATTTGCACTTTAAGTATGTACCATTGCGGGTATGTCCTGGCCTTTAGCTGGCTCAAGTACACTGTCCCTCTTCTAGGCTTCTCAATCTTTTCAGCTTACACAGTCATCGTCTTCGGTCACTCCCTCTTCAGTCACTTGGTTCTTTGTGCTCACTCGGTCGTTCTCTTCATTCACTTTGTTCTTTCTGTTCACATGCTCGTATTTCCTCATGTAATGGACACCATCACTCTTGCACCTCAGGGTACGGCTATAAGCCAGCCCAGTTTTCTTGGCACTTCCAACTTGGCACATATCTGAACAATGACTCCTCCTCTACTATGGCCTCAGGAGGTTTTCCAGGATATTTTCCAGCTGCATCACAGACGGTCACATGCTATGCCCCTTATGTGATTCTCTTCCCCCAGAATCACTTTTCCTTATCTTCATTTCTGTCTTAAATTATGAGTGTTCTGTCTCCACATAAGGCGAATAGAGGTATGGCTTGCAGATAGGTGCTGTGAGATTTTCCTACCTTTGTATCCAAATGATGAGCAGATAGGACCTGCACAGATTCAGCTTCTGTAGACTCAAAACATGAAAACACATAATCAGTACAAATCAAGACTTGGTTTATTTTAACCCGATACAGTAAAATACTTCTTTCTGTAATACTGTAACTGTCGCACCCGCAGGGATCGGGGTACTTGGAGCCGGACCGTACTGTCCATGGGGTGCCACGGTGGTGTCGCCAGGCTCCATGACCCCAGGTACGGGAATAAAACAAAAGGGGTTAGTTAATAAAGTTTTTATGGGGTGTCATTCATGACGCCACCTGTGGGTCGTGGCCGATGTTGCCACTGCTGCCGTGGGGTCCTCTGGAGACGGTGGGGGCAGCCAGGATGTTAAGCCCTCCACGGGTAGGGCTGGGTCCCCGGGCAGAGGGAGAAGTCCTGCGCGCTCAGGAGGCTGCACTTCTCTTCCTCGCTCAGCTCCTCCAACCGGCACACACAGTTAGCAAAGTATGGCTCCGCAGGCGAGCTGCTGCAATTTCTGTCTCAATAAGTCACACACACAGTTCTTGAGTTGGCCCAGTATTTTCCTTTCCTCGTTACTCAACACACAGTTCACAGTGGTTCACAAGCACAGTTGTTTGTATCCAAGCCATGGACTGGGTCCACGCAACAGTCACCGGCTGGGGCTCTTACTGCAGCGGGGACGGGTCCTCTGCATCACTCCCCTCAGTGTACCTCTCGGGCCCTTCTGTTCTCTCTGCCCTCAGGTGTATGGGTTCTGTCTAGCCGTCACGGGATCTACAGTGAGTCATCCAACACTCTGGGTCACTAGCCCTAGTCCGATGGCTTTGTCCTACTTCATATTGGTTGTTTGGTCTCGGGGACTTGGAGTTCCCGAACTCCGCCGGGTGTCTTGTGGTTAGAGGCGTAAAGCATTCCGGGTGTCTTGTGGTTAGAGGCGTAAAGCATCTACAGATCCGGCACTCTGGTTTCTCTGGCCCACCCACTAGTGACCCAGGTTAGTCGGGCTCACCTGGTTCCTTATACCAACCCCGGTTTTCAGCTTTGGGCTCCCGGACGACCATTAGTAGTACAGGCCGCTGGGCCCTGTCGTTCTCAGTCTCTGTTAGTCAGTACTCAGCTGAATGGTGTCTTGGCTTGGGGATGCTTCCCTTCTCCTTCACCCTCCAGGGGGTTCAAACTCTTCCCAGGGAGTCTATCGGTCTTCTCACCCAACTTCGTGTTCCTAGGTCCTTTCTGGAGTCTTGTTCCTCCACCCTTTTGTCCGGGCTCTCTCTACTTCCCACCCACACTTAGCTACTCCCGCCACCCCTCGCCTGGCATGAAGCGGCTTGGGCTCAGGGTCAGAGTGTGTGTGGGTGTTTATGTGAGCTGACCGTCTTACCTGTCCCACGGCAGTTCACCCTGTGGCCAACCGGTCCCAGGGGCGCCACATAATTCTCTCTGAAGTTGTTGACATCAGTTGCTGCTCTTCACAAATTAATGCCTTTGCAAGACCATTATGTGTATTCCAAGTCTCACAGTAGCACAGGATAAAATGGCCGCTTATAGCAAGTGACCCACCAACTGCCATGTGTAGACACACCCAGTTTGAACCAACTTAATTCAAACAAACAAGAGCGAGAGACAACAAATGCTGGCCAGCAGATGGCAATGCAGCAAGATAGTGTAGTACATATCACAGAAAACAAACAAATGCAAATGAACAACTAAAAAGTAATTATGTCTCGGGGGAACAGCACGAGTTCCTATTTTTTAAACTCTATGCAGCAGATGGCGGCTTGCTAATACAAAATTCTCCTCTGCATTTTCTGATGTGTGAATTGTTTGCCTCCTTACCAAGCTTCATTGCCACTACACTCCTCCAATGTTGCTACATGAGGCAGTATTCCTAGCTTCAGTGCCACTGTGCTCTTTCTATGTTGCTATATGAGCTAGTGTTGCCTAGCAGTATTGCGATCACAGTCCTCCAATGATAAGTCAGGCAGTTTTGCCTAGCTCAGTGTCAGTGGACTCCTCATATCCATCTATATAAGGTTGCTTTGTCAGCTTTGCCACAACACTACTCTGTTACTGCATTATGAAGCAGACTTACATAGCTTCAGTGCCATGGTGCTCTTTTGATGTTTGTATATTAAGCAGCTCTGCCTAGCTTCCATTGTGCTCCTCCGATGCAGCTATATGACATGTAAGAAAAGAAGAAAAGGGGCGCACTGTGAAGAACTGTAGGCTTGTGTGGAAATTAGGGGGCCAGGGGGGGGGCGCTAACCTGAAGGGGTTGTGCACCCCTGCACAACCCCGGTGACTGGCAAACCTTTATTGGCCAATGGTTCCCTTTACAGCTCCACAACGCGTTTCAACAGCATAGACTGTCTTCATCAAGTGGTGATGAAGATAATCAATGCTGTCGAAATGCGTTGTGGAGCTGTACAGGGAACCATTGGCCAATAAAGGTTTGCCAAATATTAATTTTCTGTGCCATCAATCCCCTTCCTAAGTGCTTCTACCAGACTGGTGCATTTCTTTTCATTGATGCTGCTATATGAGACAGCTTTGACCAGAATTGGTGCCACTATGGTTCAAGGATGTTGCTCTATGACACAGCTTTGCCTGGGCTCACTGCCACTGCACTTTTCTGATGCTGCTATATGGGGCAGCTTTACCTACACTTGTAGCACTGTACTTCCCAATGCTGCTTTATGACTATATAAGGTTTGTTGCCAGTGTACTTCTCTACTGCTTTATGAGGCAGCTTTGCCTAGCTTCAGTGTCACTGTGCTCCTCCCATGCTTTAAAGGCAACAACAGAGAGTACACAGTTTGGGTTTGTGGTTCAACAATGCAATGTTGTTTTATATGAACAGTTTTACTGTTTTATCCATTTGTATGCCATTAATGGATAACATTTTTTTCACGCAAGTGACTAATAAATGTCAATTTTGCATTTTTTTTATTCGACCATAACCTGAACTCAGTGGTAAATTTGACCAGCTACCATAATTTAATGAATTATTAAGGTTATAAAAATATGTTTTTTTTCCCCTTCATGTGACATTCTAGAAAGCTCCTAAACCATCAACCTCCCAACTATTCATAGACTTTGCTGTAGAAGAATTACTAGTTTATGATCCTCAAAAAAGTGGCATTGTAACACCATTGAAAAAGTGGCATTGAAACACCATTCAAAAGTTGGATAGCAGATAAGGAATCAAACTGTGAAACGGAAGGTACCATATATACTCGAGTATAAGCTGAGTTTTTCAGCACAATTTTTGTACTCAAAAGTGCCCCCGCAGCTTAATCTCGAGTCAGTGTTCAGTGTCAGTGGTACAGGGGTGGCTTTGGAGGGTGACTGGGGGCTGGAATAGGCTGGCGCAGGCTGCAAAGGCAGCGGGAGTTCATGTGGGCCCACTCAGTGTAATGTAATATGCACCGCACTATCCCCACCTATCACCTCTCAGCGTTGAAGCTAGCGCTGGGAGGTGGGCGAGAGGAAGTGCTGCATGTTGCATTACATTTGGTATACACTCCCCCATCACAGTATATGCCCACCCCATCACAGTAATTGGCCCCCATGCTGCCACACACTAGAAAATAATAAAAAAGTTAACTTAAGTCTTCGTTGCTGCCCTGCAGCACCATCTCTCCTCCAGTCTTTACTGTCCCGGGTATCTGATCATGTGAGCAGTGCAGCAGCATGATGTCATCACTGCACATACTGCTCACATGATGGCTCATTTAAAATACAGTAAGCGGCACTCGACAGTGACATAAATTTGACTAGAGAAAAAAATGATTAAAATGAGATACTTAGTATTATGGAAATGGCCAAATCGATAATCCACCCAGTTGCCATATTGAGGCGCATCTCTTAACTGGGTCCTAACACTAGATACTGCCTACGTCTTGCTGTGCTTTTCCTCCTCTACTGGCGGCTGATACAAGAGAATACTAGAGATTGTAGTCTTATGGACAAGGACATGTACTTTCCATGTATGTAATCTGTGCTTTGTGAAAAGAAGTTAACCCCTTAGAGATGTTAGAGACTGATACCGGAGAGCAATAGCTTATGCCTGACAAGTGTAATGGGGACGATGCCATCATAAAGGGTAGTGAACTCATGTAACAATATATGAGTAAATATGCGGCACTCAATCCTGTCAGTGAAGGTGCCATCAAAACACGAATTACATTTAAAATACAGTAAGCGGCACTAGACAGTGACATAAATTTGAATAGGGAAAAAAATGAAAACATTAGATACTTAGCATTATGGAAATGGCCCATTATGGACCCAGTTAAGAGATGCGCCTCAACGTTTAGGAACCAGTTAAGAGATGCGCCTCAACGTGGCAACTGAGTTGATTATCGATTTGGCCATTTTCATAATGCTAAGTATCTAATTTTTTCTCTTGTCAAATTGATGTCACTGTGGAGTGCCGCTTACTGTATTTTAAATGTAATTCGTGTTTTGATGAAAACTTCATTGACAGGATTGAGTGCCGCATATTTACTCACACATGATGGCACTGACCGGAAGACCGGAGGAGAGATGTTGCTGCAGGATAGTGTGAGGTAGCACCCGGGGAACCCGCTTGCATAACGACCAAGACACGTGTTTATAATTTAACCAATGTCTACCCATTTATTTTTCACATATAATAACATAACCCGGGTAGCATGTTTGACACATACCACATTGATTATAAACACCATACATAAATACACCATACATTTACATCTAACATTACATAACACTTATATTGCACATAACATCCTATAGTTACCCGGGACCTTTAACCACCTCTCTGTCCCCATTGGAGCTCTAACAACCGCTCCCGTGGTGGCTACGGCCTCCGGCCTATCTACATTTCACATACATTTAACAATACATCAGTTACCATATATCAACAGGCCCTATGGGTCCCAATGGCGGAACCAGCCGCCTGGCTTTATTTCCCCAGCTTCATAATACCCCGGAATTAGGACTCCAGCCTGACCGGGTCCTTATGTGGAGCCCACTGGGACGGGGTACTTGGTGCCGGATCGGGGTACTGCTGGGGGATGTCACGGCGGTCCTGGTTCGGACCGTGTCCCGGGTTCGCACAATAAAATGGGGGTTATTTACAAGTGATAGGGTTGTCGTGACACCACCCACATTGTGTGGTCAATAATGGAGACCACCGCTGCTGCAGAACCTCTGGGGATGATGTTATAGCAGCTAGGATGGAACGGTTCCTGTGGGTAGAACTGGGTTCCCCGGGGCAGTGATGACTAAAGTCTGTGATGGTTATTGTAGGTGTTGCAGGGAAAGGGGATGATGTGGAGATGGCTCCTGACAGGGTCAAATGGAGGACTGACAGTTCTTCATACCTGAAATCAGACACAGACAACGTAGCAGGGTTCATCCGGGTTTACTTCTCCATCTCTCTTGTCAGATAGTACAAGGTACAACACAGTTCTTTACAACCTTGCTCAATTGAATCCGGTATACTGAACCCACTGCAGCCAGGTTATCTCTCCTAGACTCCTCAGTCCCTCTATGTGTCCTTTCAGGCTTATTCTCGGTGTTTCCCTTTAAAGTGAATTGTGGAGCGGCAGCTCGGTCCCCTATAGCAGCTTCCCCCTAAATCTGTGGGCGGTAAGCCGGGTCCTCTCAGTCGCTGCTGTGCCCCCAATCCTCTGGTGGGAATACAGATCTGGAATCTGTGTTCCCCGTCAGTTTGTCTGGAGCGCTGGTTTCAATCTTCAGTCCCCCTCAGAGCTGACACTCTGGTTTCAGCCTGTCCCCAAGTATCCCTGTATCACAAGGGATCACCGGGGCCTTCTCTTCCCGTGTGACTTCCTAGTATATTAAGGGAGGCTCTCCTGTCAGTTAGTTGCTGGCCCTCACGTCTTTCATGGGCCTGATGGTACTGGTCCGGCCTTGGCTGCTCGGCACCTGCCTACTGGCTAACCGCTTCCTGTCTCTCCCTTATATACTCCTCCGTTGCCATAAATACGCTCCATCCACTCATATCTAACCTACTACCCCTTGCCTGCCTAGAGTCCCAGGCGCCGGGTTAGGTCCCCATGACAGTGAATATGTGTGTTGAGGTGTTTGTTAACTGTCTACCCTCCTGTCTGGCTGCAGTCTCTCCCTGTGGCCACCCTGGACGTAGGGGCGCCACACTTACATCTCAGATCCTATACGCCACCATGGACCACACGCGTCCATTCACACGCTCACAGCCCATCATATAGACATCCATGGACTGTGGCACATCTGGGTTCAGAACTGGGATTGGCCAACCTTAGTATCCAGGACAACCATCCGTTACCCTACTATAGGAGCCCTATTAACCCCTGCATCTGACCTCTAGTACATACATACATTCCGGTTCATCAGGACCTTTAACTGACTACACTGAGTCGGTCCCAAGGGAGGTCTATGCCCGCCTGGCACACTTCATACATCTGCCCCTATAGGGCTACATTCACTCGCTGGGTCTTTTAAAAAGCCATACAATACTGATACGGTTCAACAGGTCCTTCACTAGACCTAATGGCGGCTACGCTCGCCTAGCATGATTTACACACAAGGTGCACACTTCACACAAGCATTCAGGAACTGCTTTTCTTACCGGGCACGGATTCGGGTCTCGCTACCTGGGTCATGGGTACACCCAGCGTCCCCAAGGGCTCCTTCCCCGGACGTGACTCAACCACACTCCCGGACTAGTATCCACCGGGTTCAGCCACGGCTTCCCCACTCCAGGAGCTGTCACGACCTCGGTCCTAAGCACCGGCATGGAGCTAGCATGCTCCCATCATTCCATGCACACAGAGCCTTGGACTGCTCTGCACTCAGGCTGATGATCCAGCCCACATGCTCTCAGGCTGATCTCTGGTCTCAGAATGAATCTCTCAGTCACTCAGCTGGCTGGCTCTTATCGTGCCTGCCACTCCCACTCTGACTCATCCAGCTGGGCTGCTATTACTCAGGATACACCCACCTGGGCTGTCAGCAATCAGCACCCTTTACTTTCCTCAAGGCCTCCTCAATCTCGTGAGCCGCTCACTAGTCTCATGAATGTTTCAGATCCACAGCACTCACAATCACATTTAACTCCTTGTGTTCAGGATAGGCTCACACAGCATCATCCACTATCAAACCGGTCAGTGTGAACAGGATCTTACCCTGATCCTGCATGTGATGCGCCCCGGCCATGGGGATCATGCCGGCGGTGCCTCACAATAGCGACAAAGAAGTAAGTTAAACTGTTTAATATTTTCTTGTGTGCGTCAGCATGGGGGCCACATTCTGTGATTGGGGGGCCACATACTGTGATTGAGGGGCCACATACTGTGATTGGGTGCCACATACTGTGATGGTTCCACATACTGTGATGGGGGGCCACATACTGTGATGGGTGACTATATATAGTGAAGGAATGTTATGTTCCAGGATGGGGGGTTATATACAGTGGTGGAGGGGCTGTACACCATGATGTGGCTTTATACTGTGAGGAGAGGGCTATATATAGTGATGAGGGTCTAAATACAGTGATGAGGGGGCTATATACAGTGAAGAGGGTCTATATACAGTGATGAGGGGGCTATATACCGTGATGAGGGGCTATATACAGTGATGAAGGAACTATATACCAGGATGGGGGCTATATACTGTGATGAGGGGGCTAAATACAGTGATGATGGGCTATATACCGGCATGGTGGGCTGCTGCATTTCCTACCCTAGGCTTATGCTCAAGTCAATAGGTTTTCCCAGTTTTTTGTGGTAAAGTTAGGGGCTTGGGCTTATATTTGGGTTGACTTATACTCGAGTATATACGGTAAATGTAGATAATGATCAGAGCCAGAATTCATAGTCTGCATGTTAAACAGAGTCAAGTATCAGAATAAAACAAAAAGTCCATAAAATCAGGCCAAGGAAACAACCAGAGCAGTTCTTGTATCACAGCAGTCCATTTGGAATCCAATAAATTCGGAAAATTGTGACCTGATGTTTCCTGACTATGAGTTTCTGGAACTCCTAAAAAGGGAATCAGAAGTTTCCCAAAAAATAGGAGCAAAATGTGATAGTCACGGTCTATTATAAAAATGGCTAATTGATTCAGCCTCCATCTGAACTCCAATACAGTGTTGGACGAGAGATATCTCACCCTCAGGCTGGAAACACTCTCCTAGTTACATGTGAGTCTCACAGATGAGACTCGGAAGCGGCTGGAACAGTGACCCTGAACGGCTTCTCCCTGTCTGGACGGGAGTGTCAGCTGATTGTGGTTTTGAGCAGTTCCACACTCCCCGTCCAGACAGGGAGAGGCTATTCAGGGTCACTGCTCCAGCCTCTTCCGAGTCTCGTCCGAGAGACTCGCATGTAACTAGGAGAGTGTGTCCGAGCCCTAACACTTATTATAATTGGGGACTCTGCCCAAGTTCTTATTCCCATTCCCAGAAAACGTTCTTCCCTTTGTACTAAAGTTAGGAGACAGTGGTGTGCAGTAGGCTGACACTAGAATCCTGCTAATAATTTGAGGGCGGTTTGGATAACAGGAGAATATAACAGTATACACTTGGGATCTGGGAAAGCAGAACTTCAATCAGAACTGCTCAAGGACCTAAAAAAAAGATAACTGTGTGTCTTAAATAAAAATTAATAAAAATCTCACTAAAAATCCTTTGCTTAGTCAATTCCATTTTGCATTTTTTTTTTTTCCAGAAATGATCCCATTTAGTAACATCACGTATTTAGTATGCCAATGTTTTATTCTTTTATACTTTTACCCCTATCACTTCATCGTGCTAATTACTAATTTATATTCGTGGCACATTATAATTATTTGTCGCCCCGGAAAAAAGGCAACCTTCAGACAGATTGCGCTTTGCACAGCCTGTATTCATCGATGTAATACAAACGCCCAATGTTCGGCTTTATTTGAGAAACCCTGTAGTTAATGAATGCTAACAAATTCCAAACTACTGAAACAAATTTAAGGTCTTCTAAGATCACAGTGAACGACACCATAAGAAACCGACATAAAATGTAATAGCTGTCTGCCTGTTTTTTCAAAATCCTGGCAGAACTAAAGATTAAACTCTAGGTCCACCTTTGACTGCCTTACACACACACATAGGTAGTCTCTATTTATGCAATGCAAACTATTTAATTTTGAATTTTTCATAAGATATTTTTGGTGTTAAAACATTGAACTATTCCAGTTTTAATACTGCCAACTAGAGGACACAGAACAGTAGCCAATTTATTTTATCTGTTCTTGTTTTGACAGTTTTACTGTTTTGACTTGGCGGAGTAAACAGAGTCATCTCATTGTCAATAGTGGTCATATCCACTTTTACTACTAGAGGCCTAGGAAAAGTAGCACAGTACCATTATACATATGGATTAGGCTATATGTATTTACTCTTTCATTACCTGTGTGTGGGGAAGGGATCTTTACTAGATTACTTCCCTGAGATTATAATACTATTTTACATTTCACATTTACATTATAATTTCAATTGCCATGAAACATTCACAGTTTGCTCTATTGTCTATGCGAGAAATATAGGAATGAAATGTTGCCTCCCGGGGAATGTTTTTGAAAAAAGACATACTAGACCATTTTATTAAAGCTTGACATCTAGAGTATACCTGTCCTATTTAAAGGGATCCTGTCACCTACAAAACGCCTCCTAATCTATCAAAACATGTCCCTGCACCATCCTATCACTAATCTCACACTTCTTTTGTCTCCTTAAAGTATCCTGTGAAAGTGGAGAAAAACATTTTAATACTTACTCATTAGTTATTATAATTAGCAGGGGCCATATTCTTTAGTCACCAGGGGGTGTTGTTTTGCAGCTCCAGGATCCAGCCCTCTCTCTGTCTGTGCTGCTGTGAAACTGAAACTGAAGGCAGGACTAATGATTTGCATTCTGTGAGTGATAGAGAGAGGGGAGGGCAATGCCTGCACATCACAGCAGAACACACAGAGACAGGGTGGATCCTGGAGCTGCACAACAGCCCGCCTTGGTGACTATGAATATAGTCACTGCTAATTATAATCACTACTGAGTGAGTATTAAAACGTTTTTATGCACTTTCACAGGATGCTTTTAGGAGACAAAAGAAGTGTGAGATTAGTGATGGGATGGTGCAGGGACATGTTTTGATAGCTTAGGAGGCGTTTTGGAGGTGACGGGATCCCTTTAAATTAACATTTCCATTTATTCATTACAAGTGCTTCAATTGGTGGCAGTCCAGATGCTGAGGCCCTCAGTGATCACTCAAAACTGCTCTTAAGAGGCAGAAGCATTGAAATCACTCACTGAGTGCTGTATGGGCTTAGTAGAAACTCAAAAAACTGATAGTGCACTCTGTGTACGGACTCATAGGTTTTCTATTGCAGGAGCAGAGCAGAACAGTGCACTAGAGGGGATTTTTGAGCAATAGGTGGGGTCTCAGGTCCCAGGCCCCAATCTCCCACAAAGAATGGACATATTGAAAATAAAGTTGAATACTTAATTTATTTGTTTCATAGAGAATCTCCACCTGAAATTAAAAAAAAGTCACCACCAAAGAATATACTACACTGTGTGCAGAATTATTCGGCAAATGAGTATTTCAATCACATGATACTTTTTATACATGTTGTCCTACTCCAAGCTGTATAGGCTTGAGAGCCAACTACCAATTAAGTAAATCGGGTGATGTGCATCTCTGTAATGAGGAGGGGTGTGGTGTAATGACATCAACACCCTATATAAGGTGTGCTTAATTATTAGGCAACTTCCTTTCTCTTGGAAAAAATTGGTCAGAAAATAGATTTGACGTGCTCTGAAAAGTCCAAAATTGTGAGATGTCTTGCAGAGGGATGCAGCAGTCTTGAATTGCCAAACTTTTGAAGCATGATTACCGAACAATCAAGTGTTTCATAGCAAATAGCCAACAGGGTCGCAAGAAGCGTGTTGGGCAAAAAAGGTGCAAAATAACTGCCCATGAATTGAGGAAAATAAAGCGTGAAGCTGCCAAGATGCCATTTGCCACCAGTTTTGCAATATTTCAGAGCTGCAATGTTACTGGAGCATCAAAAAGCACAAGGTGTGTGATACTCAGGGACATGGCCAAGGTAAGAAAGGCTGAAAAACGACCACATTTGAACAAGAAACATAAGATAAAACATTAAGACTGTGCCAAGAAATATCTTAAGACTGATTTTTCAAAGGTTTTATGGACTGATGAAATGAGAATGACGATGGATGGGCCAGAGGCTGGATCAGTTAAGGGCAGAGAGCTCCACTCCGACTCAGACGCCAGCAAGGTGGAGGTGGGGTACTGGTATGGGCTGGTATCATCAAAGATGAACTTGTGGGACCTTTTCGCGTTGAGGATGGAATGAAGCTCAACTCCCAGACCTACTGCCAGTTTCTGGAAGACAACTTCTTCAAGCAGTGGTACAAGAAGAAGTCGGTATCGTTCAAGAAAAACATGATTTTCATGCAGGACAATGCTCCATCACATGCATCCAACTACTCCACAGCGTGGCTGGCCAGTAAAGGTCTAAAAGAAGAAAAGATAATGACATGCCTCCCTTGTTCACCTGATCTGAACCCCATAGAGAACCTGTGGTCCTTCATAAAATGTGAGATCTACAGGGAGGGAAAACAGTACACCTCTCGGAACAGTGTCTGGGAGGCTGTGGTGGCTGCTACACGCAATGTTGATCGTAACCAGGTCAAGCAATTGACAGAATCTATGGATGGAAGGCTGTTGAGTGTCATCATAAAGAAAGGTGGCTATATTGGTCATTAATTTTTTTGTGTTTTGTTTTTGCATGTCAGAAATGTTTATTTCTAAATTTGTGCAGTCATATTGGTTTACCTGGTGAAAATAAACAAGTGAGATGGGAATATATTTGATTTTTATTAAGTTGCCTAATATTTCTGCACAGTAATAGTTACTTGCACAAACAGATATCCTCCTAAGATAGCCAAATCTAAAAAAAAAAAAACACTCCAACATCCAAAAATATTAAGCTTTGATATTTGAGTCTTTTGGGCTGATTGAGAACATAGTTGTTGACCAATAATAAAAATAATCCTCTACAATACAACTTGCCTAATAATTCTGCACACAGTGTATACTAGATGTGGGCCTGATGTTATTGCATCAGGAGGGCAGTCTCTGTGCATTGTGTCTCCCCTCCCTATGTCTGTCTCTCCCCTCAGTGGCTGTCTCTCCCTTCTCTGGATTTCCCTCCCCTCTTTGGATGTCTTTCCCCTCTGGGGATGTCTCTCTCCTATGTGCGTTGTAACTCCCCTACGCTTTCCTCGCCCCTCTGGGACTGTCACTCCTTTCTGTGGCTTTCTCTCCCCTCTGTGGCTGTCTGTCCTCTCTGTGGCTGTTTGTCCTGCACCTGTCTCTCCTCTCTGTGGCTGTCTGTCCCATCTGGCTGGCTGTCTCTTCTTTGTGCCTGCCTCTCCTCTCTGTAGCTGTCTCTTCTCTGACTGTGCTGTCTCTCCCCTGCACCTGTCTCTCCCCTCTGTTGCTGTCTCTCCCCTATGTGGCTGTCTCTCCCCTCTGTTGCTGTCTCTTCCCTCTGTGGCTGTCTCTCCCCTCTGTGGCTGTTTTGCTCTCCATTGTAACTGTCTCTGACCCTACTGTGGCTGTTTTTCTCCCCTCTATGGCTGTCTCTGTCCTCTCTGTGGCTGCCTCTCTTCCCTCTGTGGCTGTCACTTCCCCTCGCTCCCCACCTACAATGTGCGGCGCTGAGTACAGTGAGACTGTCACATTGTGATCAGTCACGTGAATCTGTCTCTGGCCTGTCAAGTGACTGATCACATGAGAGTGACATCACACAGTTCTTTCATCCTTTGGGAGTCTGGTAATTCAGGGTGCGAGGTGCCTAGAAATTTGGGGCAGGATCACAAACTGTGGCGATGTATGCGGCGCTGTTGTTTGGCATGGTATGTGGCGTGTGGGTGTTTTTTTGAGCATGCCGCTGATGGTAGTGTGTGCCACGGACCACTACCACCAGCAGATGCAATATTCTTACACCCATGACTTGGGTGTAGGGCGTGGTGGAAGTGGCATAGGTAGACAACTGGATGGAAGCGGAAGCCACTTGGCTATTATGTAAGTAGATGAAGCTCACTTTTATGATGTTTTTTACTTTCTCACTTGTTCTTGACATAAAACCAGGATATTGCTAGGTTACATCACCTGAATGAAACTACCATATATCTTATGCCCTTACACACATTTGCAAGATTAAGCAAATAACCCCCAGTTATCCTACGAAATGGGTTGATATATTACAGTTGACCCAAATTTCATGGATTAGGGTATGTATACATTGTGTATTTATAGCAGAAATTTCTGCACTAAAAACGCTGCACCAAAACCTAGTGTTGTATAAAATTAGCAAACTGTAAAAGATTTCTGAAATCTGATGCACGTTTCTTATTTTTTCCTTGCATGTTTGAAGAATTTTTAATTTTTCAGTTTTTCACCCATTCAGATGAATTATGGAAAAAAACACGCATGAAACACATCTAAACACACATGCTTTTTGCACAGTGTTTTACTTGCCAAAGAGACACATTTTTGTTGCAGACATTTCTGCTGCAATTTCTCAACGTGTGCACCTACCCTTAAATATAATGTCTCGCCAGATTTCACAATTCAAACTGCATACATACATTGTTAAGTAAATCTTAGGTCTGGTGAGGCTTCCAAAACCCTTCTCAGAATTCATGTGTCCTGCATTAAAACATTTTGAAAGGCTTGTGCAACCATTCCGACATGGATTTCCAAAGTATGCAAGCCCCTACAGGGGTCCATAAGCTAGTAATTACTGTCTGGAGTATGTGACATCTGGTGATAGATCAGTTATTATTATTTAGCGCATAAGCTTTTCTACTCCGAATGTTATATACAGTTAAGTTTTATTCCTCTGTATAGCTAATGTAGTAAATTCTGCTATCTAATCTGTAGTCATTTTTTGTTTCTTGTAGCGGGTGTAATGTTTTTTCCAGAACTAAGAACTGAAGATGGTTACGAGGTGCACTTTGGTGTGAATTACTTAGGTCACTTTTTATTGACAAACCTCCTACTGGATACTTTGCGGAAGTCTGGAACAAGTGATTTCAATGCTCGTGTTGTCACCGTTTCATCGGCCACCCACTTTAATGGGCAAGTGAACTTTGAGGATCTACAAAGCAGGTAAAATATAGTTTCATAGATTCAAAGCTTTAAGGTTGAAGGAAGACTTTAAGTCCATCTACTTCAACTCATAGCCTAACATGTTGATCAAGAGGAAGGCAAAAAAAACTCATGTGGCAGCACTAATCTTCACATTGAGGAATAAAAATCCTTCTTGACTCCACATACAGCAAGCAGACTAGTTCCTGGATCAACGCCCTGTCGAGGAATCTACATAGTGGGCCATCTATATGGATACACCTAAATAAAATGGGAATGAATGGTGATATCAACTTGAAATAACTACTGAAAGAATAAAGTTACGTTAAATCCAAGCACACCATTGTTTTTCTTATGAAATTCTCAATACGTTTGATGTGTCACATGACCCTCTTCCCATTGAAAAAAATAAAGTTGGATCGACTTCAAAATGGCCGCCATGGTCACCACCCATCTGGAAAAGTTTTCCCCCTCCCATATACTAATGTGCCACAAACAGGAAGTTGATATCACCAACCATTCCTATTTTATAGTATATAGTAGTATAAATAACCTGTAATAATAGTTTCATAGTTTAAAGTAAAAATAATTAAATGTGACCCAAATAAATTAAATCACACTGTACAGATAACTACTAAAAATGGACTTCTGGGTCAGTATAAATTATTAAAAAATTACTACACCTATGCAGCAAGATTTAGTCATGTGAGGAACGACAGGTGATTGTTAAGAAGATCCTATATATATGTTAAGGAGTTATCTTCAGAACCTTAAGGGCCCTGTTATACGGGGCGACATCGCCGCCCATAACAGAGGCAATGTGGGGGCGTGGCCTATTGCCGGTGTCATCGCCCCTACGTCGCCTCATGTGAAGGGGCGATGTCGCCGGTGCCTGGAGAGGAGGTCGCCTGGTTTCAGAGCAGTGCTCTGAAACCAGGCGACCATCATGGGGCGATGTACACACATTGCCCCATGTAACCAGGCGCCATAGGCTCCCATTTTCCTGCATCGCCGCTGGAATTTCCGGACACCCCGGCGGCGATGCCGCCTTACAGATCGCCGGCGCGGGGCTGGAGGTGTCGCCCCGTCTAAACGGGGGCGGCAAGAGCGTGTGCGCCCCCGCCATTCGCCGGTGACATCTCCTGCCCCGTCGCCCCGTGTAACGGCACCCTAACTCTTCCACTTGACGAGATATTGCAAACAGCGTCTGACACAACTGGAACCCATAGCTTGCTCTAACTTATACTGCTGATCCGCCTCCAAATCCACCTCAATTATGTTCTGAGTACTAGGTGTACCCTCAAACCACTTTAGAAGGAAATAATGAGAGAGGATATTGATCTTCCAAGCCACAGGGGGTAGAAATTTAACTGTCACAAATCTCTTAGATGCCACGTTAAGATGTAAATTATTTGAGGACAGCCACACAATCTCTTCCATCCTAAAGTCAGGTCCTTCCTTCAAATTGACATTTCTGTAGTTTAGTAAATAAATGGGTGTCAGAATCTGGAGGACTTGTCAGCCATGTTTATGGTGCTTTCCCTGAGAACACAAGTAAATTAATATTTCATCCAAATAAATCAGCAAACATCTACTCACCAGAGAGCAAACAATTTAATTAATTAAGATTTAAAAATCACTAGAACATTGGTCAACCCGAATGTCATCAATAAAATGTTCACAATGATCTTCAATCAGTATAGCTAGATTAGTTTTAAGAGGTTAAAACTTAACATTTAATAAAAATTGCTAAAAGGACTAGAATGTCCACATATACTATACACGTGACAACCCGCCGTGCCCCAAAGTGTCACAACTTAAAAAACTCTATTAGTGTACTAAGAGTTAAGAGTCGTTTGAAGGTGTTATCTATAGAGCTTCTCCTGCTCCTTGATACCGTCCACCTTGAAATCTTATGGCAGTTTTAGATATGCTGGTGTAGTTTTTTCACCACCTTATATCCTACTGGCACATATATCTGCACATGGAAAAGTGTAAAAGCCCCCTTTCCCTATATATAGGAAAGGTCTCACCAGCTTCCTTCCATCCAAGCAAGAGACAGATTGAGTTTCTTCATTCCAGGAGGTCCTTCTACCAATGACAGCCTGGTGTTGAACTCTCAATATCATTCATCCATTACCACCATACTCCACTCCCTATGCGTTTCGGATATAGTATCCTCATCAGGGGATGTGTGGCTCAGTTCTTGGTGGGATCCTATTCCTAGGTGCCCCCTGTGATGGTATATGTCTCTACAAATAAGACATCAAATGTTACTATCTTTGTATATGTCATATGGTGCAAAGCACCGATACTCACATGCATAGTACCAGTCCCCCCTGGGTGCTACAGCCCCCTGGGTACTCACCCAGCATAGCTCAGTGGTCTGTATGTTGAAGAACACCGCCGCGGCCGCTACCGCAGCCTTTTATGACCGCATTTCCCGGTCATGTGGTGTTCTCCGCCCCCGGAAATGACGCGCGTATCGTTCCGCGACGTCACTTCCGGGGCTACTGTGTCCATGGTGTAGATCTAAAACACCTCTTTTCTGAGTATTTTATTATCCCAATTCCCCCCTCGCATGGGTGGTGGGACATGATCAATACCTATGAACATTAGGCAGTTTTCATCCCCCCCGTGGAACGTGTTGATGTGCCGGGCCACTGGTTTGTCACGTTTGTTACGGATATCACTCCGATGTTCCCCAATTCTTTTGCGGAATTCCCTAATTGTTTTCCCCACATATTCAAGGTTGCAGGGAAATTTTGCCTGACCAGAAATGTATTTATGTTCAACGGTAAGTACTCCCACCAGCTCAGGGGCACAGCAATGGGGAATTCTATGGCACCTTCATATGCTAATTTGCTCCTGGGCTGGTGGGAGGAAACCGTTGTATTTGGTGAAAGCACCCCAATTGACACAGAAAGGATTATTTTATGGACTAGGTTCATTGATGACGTTTTTGTCATTTGGAGGGGGTCAGAGGAAGATTTCAGGATTGCGGTAGAACGCCTAAATGATACAACCTGGGCCTAAGATTTACTTTCGAGACACATAGAGAGAGACTTCCCTTCCTAGATATCCTAATTGAGAAGGATAACACGGGAAGGTTACAAACATGCACGTATCGAAAGAAAACCGCCACTAATTCACTGTTAAGATGGGAGAGTGGACATCCCAACAGTCACAAGCGGGGGATCCCGAAAAGCCAAATGATTAGAATGAGGAGGAACTGTTCTTCAGAGGATAAGTTCCACACGCAAACAGAAGATCTAAAAAAACGTTTGACAGAGAGGGGATACCCGAAGGGTGTGATTAGAAGGGCATGGAAGGAGGTCAAGGATATAGAGAGGACAAAACTTCTTACACCAAAAGAAAGAAACAGGGATGAGGAGACAGAAAAAGTATGCATGATCACTACCTACTTAGGTGGAGCAGATAAGGTCAGAGAGATTATGGCCAAACATTGGCCGATCTTGCTAATGGACCCTGATTTGAGCCCATATCTGACTGAGCTCCCAACTATCACATATAAAAAACCAAGGTCCCTAAGAGACAGGCTGGTACATAACCATTTAAGGACAGAGGAAAAAAACTGGATAAAAAGTGACCTAAGAGGGAGTTTCAGATGCGGACATTGCATAAGCTGTAATCAGATAGTAACAACAAAAACCCTTGATAGCAGTGTAACCCACCGCACATATAATATCAGGTCATTCATTAATTGCGGGACTAAAGGTGTAATCTATAAAGCAAAGTGTCCATGCAACCTTGAATATGTGGGGAAAACAATTAGGGAATTCCGCAAAAGAATTGGGGAACATCGGAGTGATATCCGTAACAAACGTGACAAACCAGTGGCCCGGCACATCAACACGTTCCACGGGGGGGATGAAAACTGCCTAATGTTCATAGGTATTGATCATGTCCCACCACCCATGCGAGGGGGGAATTGGGATAATAAGATACTCAGAAAAGAGGTGTTTTGGATCTACACCATGGACACAGTAGCCCCAAAAGGGATGAATGAGGCACTTTCCTACTCTCCTTTTATTGGGGCACCTTAGAATAAGGAAAGGTAGGAGGGAAAGCCGACGATGAGCGGGGGCGCCACGGGCGGGGAGGGGGTGAACTAGGGTGCCAACCTCCGCAGGTAGGCAGGGATAGAGGGAAGAAATAGGGAAACATAGGTGCACATTAAACTATATCTATCCTTTATAATAATATGCTCTAATCTGACCTAATCTGTCCTCCTTTTGTTCCTATCAATAAACATTAACTTCAATGGAAACCAAGTGATCCCCATAGACCATGATAGAAAGAAAAACCAACTATAACTCTGATCCCATAAGTACCAATCCATATCAAAATACTCCTATGTGATATATCTGCTCCTATCTGAGTTGTTTTGAGCCATGTTTTAAATAATCATATTCTGAGAGGTTTACTGTGTATAACATCAGGACAAGCACTTTTTAGAGAGGGAACACAATAAAAACGCCATAACAAACAGATTCTGTTTAAACATGTAAAAAAGTACTGTAAATGATAGATAGCCACCATTTATAATCTGTTTTGGATAATAGGAAGAATCTATGTAATAATGGAACCTCCTATACTATGGAGAGACATGGTTCTAACTAAGAACCTGCCCTCCTTGATGACCTCACACTTAGGGGAGGACTAATGAGCTCCGGAATCCTCCCATCACTGATGTTGAACTAGGAGAGAGGTGTGGAATGCATGCTTGCGTTCCACATAGACGCCGGACCGGAAGTGACGTCGCGGAACGATACGCGCGTCATTTCCGGGGGCGGAGAACACCACATGACCGGGAAATGCGGTCATAAAAGGCTGCGGTAGCGGCCGCGGCGGTGTTCTTCAACATACATACCACTGAGCTATGCTGGGTGAGTACCCAGGGGGCTGTAGCACCCAGGGGGGACTGGTACTATGCATGTGAGTATCGGTGCTTTGCACCATATGACATATACAAAGATAGTAACATTTGATGTCTTATTTGTAGAGACATATACCATCACAGGGGACACCTAGGAATAGGACCCCACCAAGAACTGAGCCACACATCCCCTGATGAGGATACTATATCCGAAACGCATAGGGAGTGGAGTATGGTGGTAATGGATGAATGATATTGAGAGTTAAACACCAGGCTGTCATTGGTAGAAGGACCTCCTGGAATGAAGAAACTCAATCTGTCTCTTGCTTGGATGCAAGGAAGCTGGTGAGACCTTTCCTATATATAGGGAAAGGGGGCTTTTACACTTTTCCATGTGCAGATATATGTGCCAGTAGGATATAAGGTGGTGAAAAAACTACACCAGCATATCTAAAACTGACATAAGATTTGAAGGTGGACGGTATCAAGGAGCAGGAGAACCTCTATAGATAACACCTTCAAACGACTCTTAACTCTTAGTACACTAATAGAGTTTTTTAAGTTGTGACACTTTGGGGCACGGCGGGTTGTCACGTGTATAGTATATGTGGACATTCTAGTCCTTTTAGCAATTTTTATTAAATGTTAAGTTTTAACCTCTTAAAACTAATCTAGCTATACTGATTGAATCTAATCTCTCTGGAAAGTGGGGTATGACTATACCTTTAAAGAGAATATCTATCCTGCTATAACTGCTCACAATGATCTTCAGGCATATTGAAAGTGGTCTTCCATTCGTCACCTTTCTGAACATGTGAGAGATTACCGTATATACTCGTGTATAAGCCGACCCGTGTATAAGCCGACCCCCCTACTTTTGACCCCAAAACCTGGGAAAAACCTATTGACTCGTGTATAAGCCGAGGGTGGACCCCAGCACAGGTATACAGCCCCCAGCAGTGTGGTATACAGGCCTCCCCAGTGGTAGTATACAGCATCCCCCCCAGTGGAAGTATACAGCAGCCTCCCCAGTGGTAGTATACAGCATCCCCCCCAGTGGTATATACAGCATCCCTAAAGGTATAAACAGCAGGCCCCAGAGGCATATACAGCAGGCCCCAGAGGCATATACAGCAGGCCCCAGAGGCATATACAGCAGGCCCCAGAGGCATATACAGCAGGCCCCAGAGGCATATACAGCAGGCCCCAGAGGCATATACAGCAGGCCCCAGAGGCATATACAGCAGGCCCCAGAGGCATATACAGCAGGCCCCAGGGTATATACAGCAGGCCCCAGGGTATATACAGCAGACCCCAGGGTATATACAGCAGGCCCCAGAGGTATACAGCAGGCCCCAGAGTATATACAGCAGGCCCCAGAGGTATACAGCAGGCCCCAGAGTATATACAGCAGGCCCCAGAGTATATACAGCAGGCCCCAGAGTATATACAGCAGGCCCCAGAGGTATACAGCAGGCCCCAGAGGTATACAGCAGGCCCCAGGGTATATACAGCAGGCCCCAGGGTATATACAGCAGGCCCCAGAGGTATACAGCAGGCCCCAGGGTATATACAGCAGGCCCCAGAGGTATATCAGAGGTATACAGCAGACCCCAGGGTATATACAGCAGGCCCCAGAGGTATACAGCAGGCCCCAGAGGTATACAGCAGGCCCCAGAGGTATACAGCAGGCCCCAGGGTATATACAGCAGGCCCCAAAGGTATACAGCAGGCCCCAGAGGTATACAGCAGGCCCCAGGGGTATACAGCTGGCCCCAGGGGTATACAGCAGGCCCCAAGGTGTATACAGGCAGCCCCGCAGTGGCACTACCCCCCCTATCATTGAAAGAGCCCCCCACACTGTGCAGAGCCTCCCCCCCGCTGCATTAACTTACCATCCAGCGTCTTCATCACCGCGGGCTGTCGCGTCCTTCCTCCCGCGCTGTCTTCCCGGTCTCATGTGACCCGGCGGTCGCTGTGGAATGACGTCAGCGCGCCGGGTCACGTGAGACCGGGATGACAGCGCGCAGGACCCGCGGCGAAGACACTGACTGGATGGTAAAGCATCGGGGTGGGGGGGCTCTGCCAAGTGTGGGGACTCTTTCCATGATGGGGGGGGCTAGTGCCACTGGGGGGCTGCTGTATACACGGGGGGCTGTATGCACGGCTCCCCCTGCCGCTGTGATGGGCGGGGGGAGCCGTGCATATCTAATGAGCGGCCCCACGTGACGGGCCGCTCAGTCATCAGCCTCCCCCGCCTCCTCCAGCCTCCCCAGCACCCGGACACAGCCCCCACACATATATTACCGTATTGACCCGTGTATAAGCCGAGGGGGTGACTTTTCAGCCCAATTTTTGGGCTGAAAAACTCGGCTTATACACGAGTATATACGGTATATGCTTCTCTAAAATCACGTTTAAAAAACTATTTAGCTTCAGCAAAGCTGATTAAACAGGTCAGGAATAAAAGATATTGATTATGGACTGTGATTTTATATAACTCTCTAAAATCCAAGCATGGACATAATCCTCCATTTTTTGTTTTAAAAAAAGAATTCCACTGCAACTGTAGAGGTGGAAGGTCACATGTGACCCTTGCTTGGCCAGATTCTTTTGAATATACTCTTTCAAGGCTTCCCTCTCAGAAAGAATGAGGTTAAACAAACGAGATATAGACATTTTAGCAGCAGGTGTGAAGTCAATAGCACGATGATATGTCC
>JARQOC010000002.1:149728647-149744415 GCA_033576535.1 Allobates femoralis | reverse complement strand
ATATAGTTGTATTATTGAGAGATTCTGAGAGTTATGGCGGGTTTACACGTTGCAATATCGTAGTCCGATTTCAATCAAAAGTCACGTGGTTCAATCGTTGGAGCCGATATAGTTCCTGCGTTGTATGGTGTGAACGTCCAATACGATGCAGGAACGATGTCAATGCGAAATCGGGGATTGAATGAGCGTGCTATTCAATGCTCCGATATTGAATAGACATTGAAGCCGGATCGTGCTGTGTGACAGCCCAACTACGATGCGATGTTCTACGTCACCCATTCACTCCCATGTTAAATGATCGTTCCTGGGTTGCAGGGCGTAGACATCGCACGGACGTTGTATTCCGATATCGCAGCGTGTAAACATCCGATGCGATGCGGGAGAAACGTGCACTAAATGCGCGCTCCTGCGCCATTGAGTTGCGATATCGCAACGATATTGAAGCGTGTAAACCCACCATAAGGCCACAGTGGAATATTCACAAGGATCTTGCTGGTGTGTGTTGGATCAGTGTCCTGATGCATAACCCAAGTGCGCTTCAGCTTGAAGTCACAAACAGATGGCTGGACATTCACCTTCAGGATTTTTTGGCAGATAGCAGAATTCATGGTTCTATTTACCACAGCAAGTCTTCCAGATGTTGAAGCAGCAAAACAGCCCCAGACCATCACACTACAATCGCCTTATCTTAGTGTTAGTTAGATGTTGTGTTTCTGAAATGTGTATTACTTTTACACCAGATGTAATGGGACATACACCTCCCAAAAATTAAACTTCTGTCTCGTCAGTCTACAGAGTATTCTCGCAAATGTCTTGGGGATCATCAAGATGTTTCCCGGCAAAACTGAGATGAGCCCTTTATGTTCTTTTTGCTCAGTAGTGTTTTTTTTCTTGGAACTCGGCAATGCAAGTAGTTTTTGCCAAAGTCTCTTTCTTATGGTAGAATCGTGAACACTGACCTTAACTGAGGTAAGTGAGCCCTGCAGATCTTTTGATGATGATGTGGGGTCTTTTGTGTTCCTCTTATATGAGTCGTCGTTGCGCTCTTGGGGTAATTTTGGTCGGCAGGCCACTCCTGGAAATGGTCACCATTGTTCCATAGTTTCACCATTTATGAATAATGGCTCCCACTGTGGTTTCCTGGCATACCAATGCTTTAGAAATTGCTTTATAACCTTATCCAGACTGATAAATCCCAAGTACTTTGTTTGTCATTTGTTCCTGAATTTCTTTGGATTGCGGCATGATTTCTAACTTTTGAGGATCTTTTAGTCTACTTAACTTTGTAATGCAGGTCCTATTAAAGTGATTTCTTGATTGAGAAGAGGTGTGGCAGTAATCAGGACTGGGATTAGCTAGGGAAATTGAACTCAGCTTCCCAAAGATGTGAAAAACCACAGCTAATTTATGTTAAATAAGGGATGTAAATCACTTTTTCACACAGGGTTCTGTAGGTTTGGATTTCATGTCCCCTAAATAATAAAGACCTTAATTTTGTATATTCCTAAATAATGAGTGAGCAATAAAATGCTCTGGTGTTCGGTACTCGATTCGAGTTGGTCAAACACCCAGACAGGTTCGACTCGAGTGACAAGTATAATGGAAGTCAATGAAAAACTCAAGCATTTTTCTCACCCATTTTTGATTACCAGTCAAGGTAAAGCAGACAGCTGGGGATAATATAAGGGAAGATCCATGATTATTTTGCCATTCCCAGCTTAAAAATACTAGCCCTTAGCTGCCCCATTAGTGGCACTTCACATTAGTAATGTTCCTGTTTTCTCCCCCTCCCTAATGCCCAAGAATGCCCCCAGCCTATGCAAGTAAATGTGGCTATTTGTGTTAATTAAGTTTTTTCCTGCAATAGAAGAATGCTGCTGCTTCTTAGATTTTTCTTATTGATTTGGATCCTACTGCTGGGATTGTGCGGATTAGCACCTCACAAGCAGGAGCTGCACACAAACGAAGGTCAGCTTGGATTCAGCGTGTGACCGATACTAGCCACAAGACTAGGTAGTAGGCCATGTTTTTACCTTATTTTTTTGAACTGGCATTTATCAGACACCTATTACTAATCCAGTAAGTAAAATGTGCAAAAAACACACACTAAAATATATAGCACGTCCACTCCGAACTGTCCTCTCACCTCTCCTCGTGCTCCCACTTCGACTGCCTACAGTCCGGCTTCCGACCCCTCCATTCCACTGAAACAGCCCTGACCAAAATCACCAACGACCTACTGACTGCCAAGAACAAACACCACTACTCAGGGTCGGACTGGGATGTCTGGGGCCCACCAGGGGAAATTGACTCCAGGGGCCCACTCACCCGCTATATGCAAACACCTGTTAGCCGTTATACCCATTATAGCGGTTACTCCTGTACATCACTCTGCGCTCACCATTACTGCGATGTACCATTACTGTAGTGTACATTAAAGGGATACTTTGGTGAAAACAAGTTACCAACAATCGTCAGGTTCGGCAGGTGATCACTTAGCTATTGGTGGAATCCGACCAATCAAAACCACATCGTCGGAAGAATGTGGCACTTTTACCCCTTTTATTAACTGCAGCGGCCGGTAATGATGTGACCGCGGCTCCATTCATTATCATTGGAGCTCCCAGAAAAAGGCAAACCCAGTGCTCACAGCCACTGACTGAGTGAAGGGATCATGGGCGAGTTGTACATCACCTCCAGTCTAATGGGGACAAAACAAACCTATGACTAAGGACTGTCTTTAAGGACATTAATTTAAATGTGCTTTTTAATACTTTTCTAATATAATGCATTTTTAAGGATCTAGATCCCAAGACTCTATGCTGGATATTTTTCTATTTTTTGGACACATAATGGGGATAAAAGCTGCACATTCAGCAGTCGCACCCCACCAACTAATACCTTATCACATCCTTAGGCCATGTGCACACACTGAGTATTTGGTGAGTCTTTTACCTCGGTATTTGTAAGACAAAACCAGGAGTGGAGCAATCAGAGGTAATATGTTCTGCATTTCTCACCATCTCCTGCTTCTGTCTTATAAATACTGAAGTGAAAATCTCACCAAATACTCACTGTGTGAACGTGGCCTTAGACGAGATCATTACTTGCTTTCTCTGGAGAACCTCTCTAAGTGCATTTTGCTGCTGCTGTGTCACAGGACAGGAAGGGGTTAAGCAACCAAGTTTTTAATATCTACTAGAAATAAAGAATTTTCCCCTTATTGATATCAGAAAAAAACTAATAATCAACCACAATCCACTATACCAAGACCAGTAATAACACATATAAAGGAGACATACCACCACACTGTGATCAGAGCACATATTACTACTAAACTGTGATCAAATACTACCACGTGCGAGGTATAAATACTGCGACACCATGAGAGGACCACATATAACAGACATATTGTAATTGAATAATTCCACATTCAAGGGACAAATACACAACGCCATGACCAGAGCACATAATGCCACTACATAGCGACCAATAAAATCCGGTCAACCCATAGAAGCACCACCCAGGTCAAAATGGTTTGCCGTCGTCTGCTCCTTCACCTCTCCTCTTACCTGATAAACCACAAGTTTGGTGCCAGACCCACTACTACATGTCAGTACTCTGTGGTGCCCAGCTGTTTCTTCTTCAGTGTGAATAGTGACCAATACTACTACAATAATGAAGATTAAAAAAAGCTCTCTATATTTGGTAAGTGTAAATACAGTGATTATCAGTGACATTATACACAGAAACTCTGTATATAGTGTCAGTGTACAGGTGATGCAGAGAACACCAGTGACATTATACACAGGAGCTCAGTATATAGTGTCAGTGTACAGGTGATGCAGAGAACACCAGTGACATTATACACAGGAGCTCAGTATATAGTGTCAGTGTACAGGTGATGCAGAGATCCCCAGTGACATTATACACAGGAGCTCAGTATATAGTGTCAGTGTACAGGTGATGCAGAGATCCCCAGTGACATTATACACAGGAGCTCAGTATATAGTGTCAGTGTACAGGTAAGACTGTGATCCCCGTGACATTATACACAGGAGTTCAGTATATAGTGTCAGTGTACAGGTGATGCAGGGAACACCAGTGACATTATACACAGGAACTCTGTATATAGTGTCAGTGTACAGGTGATGCAGAGATCACCTTTGACATTATGCACAGTAGCTCTCTATATAGTGTCAGTGTACAGGTGATGCAGAGATCACCAGTGACATTATACACAGGAGCTCTGTATATAGTGTATAGTGTGCGTGGATAGGTAATACACCTACTCACCAGAGATGTATCTTGGTGAAGTCATTCATCTTCAGGTTTCTTCTTCCCCTGTCGCAGACAAATATCACGTCTTCTATCCAGGACTCATCTCTGCAGAAAATAACACAGTTATCTACTGTATAGAACTGATGACTTCCATAGCACATTCCACACTTTTCCCAAGATTTCTACACTACATCAAACGACCAAAAAAGCGACATCGTTCCGCCTCGCACAGTAACAAGGCCTCCCTTTGGTTCCCCTAATGGAAAAGTAAATCATACAGCAGTAATAATGTCGCCTGATTGGCCCCTACAGTAAATATGTCCCCACTTCCCACCGTAAACCAATAATGTATGTTCCTCATTCTGGCCCCCATATAATAATAACGTCTTGGGCCCCCATGTTCCCCCATTCTAGGTCCCCAGACGGACATGACAACTTCTCCCCTCCACAGGGGGGGGGGAAAGGGGGGCAGTGCTCATGGGCCCCTGCAAGGTGAGAAGTGCACAGGGGGCCTGAGAAAGTTTCCTCTCTTATGGCCGGCAATGAATGGATGAGCGCCTCATACACGCAACCAATGGGAAATGTAAACAGAATAGTGTGTGAAGACAGATAGGAGAAAAATCAGACTGCGGAGCTCTGTATGGAGAAATGCTGTATACTAACAAATTCTGCCATATACAACATGTACTGCTATACTGTCTGCATACTGTATATAATGCTGCCATACCGTGAGCAAATGACTGTGCCTTTAAGCTTGAGGGCAATTACAGTACCATGCAGGGATGGTAGAATACTAACACATACATCTTACAATACCGCCATACACAGCTTATAGAATGCTATATGATAAAAGGTTCAGACAAATGGTGGCTTATTGCAGTACAGCACACAGCTGGTACAATATACCACATACAGCCTATGTAATAGCACCATACAGTAAACATTGCATTACGGAACAACATTACAATACAATATCCTAATAAACAGCACTAACAGCCCCAATGCTTACATAATAGCCCCATACAGTGCCAAACACCAGCACTACATAGCAGGAATGTAAAATCCTAAATACCAAGGTGATGGATAACAGGACCATATCCTAAACACAAGCCTGCACTAACACAGCATCTACATAATGCTGTATATAATGAACACAATATAATCCAGATTATATGGAGGCAAAAACAAAGGCAGCGCCATACAGTGCTCAGATACAGCTGCAGTGATGGCTCTGATCATACAGGTGGCACAGACACTATGGGGGGGTGCAGGGCTCACAACTTCTCCATTACACAACTTCCTGGGGGATGATGATATTAGATAAAGGAGCATATGAGGACTGAGAACGTGGTGGACTACAACTCCCAGCAGTTCTGACATAGGGGTCCCACACTGCACCACTAGCTCCTCTGCTTCTACTACTGCCCACTGCATGCTGGGGCTTGTAGTGCTGGGGATACTCATCCCCCGCAGGGGGCTGGTGACCTGTTTCCCCCAGTGCTCATGTCAGCACTGCTGTGTGTGGCCCCTGTGAGCGAGTCTGCTGGGGCTTGTAGTGCTGGGGATACTCATCCCCTGCAGGGGGCTGGGCACCTGTTTGCCTGCAGTGCTCATGGCAGCACTGCTGTGTGTGGCCCCTGATGTGAGCGAGTCTGCTGGGGCTTGTAGTGCCGGGGATACTCACCCCTGCAGGGGGCTGGGCACCTGTTTGCCTGCAGTGCTCATGGCAGCACTGCTGTGTGTGGCCCCTGATGTGAGCGAGTCTGCTGGGGCTTGTAGTGCCGGGGATACTCACCCCTGCAGGGGGCTGGGCACCTGTTTGCCTCCAGTGCTCATGGCAGCACTGCTGTGTGTGGCCCCTGATGTGAGCGAGTCTGCTGGGGCTTGTAGTGCTGGGGATACTCATCCCCTGCAGTGGGCTGGGCACCTGTTTGCCTCCAGTGCTCATGGCAGCACTGCTGTGTGTGGCCCCTGATGTGAGCGAGTCTGCTGGGGCTTGTAGTGCTGGGGATACTCATCCCCTGCAGGGGGCTGGTGACCTGTTTCCCCCAGTGCTCATGGCAGCACTGCTGTGTGTGGCCCCTGTGAGCGAGTCTGCTGGGGCTTGCAGGAGATTCTGCTCTACCAGAGTGCTGGTGACTGGCCCACCCCGGACCCCAGCCATACTCACTTCTGCCTGGGTGGCGTCTTACTCCTCTTCTATGCGTTCCACACTGTTGACCGCAAAAGAAGAGGAAGTGAAGGGGCGGAGCCGGGGGCGCCTCTTCTATGTGTTCCACAGTGTGGAACACATAGACAGGGAAAGTGACGGCGACAGGGGAAGTGACGGCTGGATGCGGGGGCGGAGCGGGGGCTGGCGGCCGGCTTCTGAGTAAGCACCGCACCGGAAAGAATAAACAATAATACCGGCGCGATGAGGGTGGGCGGCGGTGGTGCGCCCCTCAGTCACGCTTGGGCCCCGTCACTGCCCGAATACGCCAGGTGCTGATGCCGGCCCTAGCAGCCAGACGTTCTCCAGGGGGATCCGTTCGGGCCCGTTGGTGGGCGGGGCTAGGGGGGCGGGGCCACAATGCCTGGGGGCCCACCATCACTTTTAACCGGTAACCCGGCGGCCCAGACCGAGCCTGCCACTACTCCATCCTCCTCCTCCTTGACCTGTCTGCCGCCTTCGACACGGTTGACCACTCCCTTCTTCTCCGGATCCTGGAATCCCTTGGCATCACCCACCTTGCCCTCTCCTGGATCTCCTCATACCTAGCGGACCGGACCTTCAGCGTCTCGCACTCCCACACCTCCTCCTCACCCTACCCCCTCTCTGTCGGAGTCCCCCAAGGTTCGGTCCTGGGACCCCTACTTTTCTCCATTTACACTCTCGGCCTAGGGCAACTCATCGAGTCCCATGGCCTCCAGTACCACCTCTATGCCGACGACACCCAAATCTACCTGTCCGGCCCTGACATCACCTCCCTACTCTCCAAAATCCCACATTGCCTTTCCGCCATCTCATCCTTCTTCTCTGCTCGCTTCCTTAAACTCAACATGGACAAAACTGAATTCATAGTCTTCCCCCCAAGAAATTCCACCCCACCTCCCAACCTATCCATCTGCATCAACGACTGCGCCCTCTCCCCAGTCCCCCAAGCCAAGTGGCTCGGGGTAATCCTTGACTCCTCCCTATCCTTCAAGCCCCACATCGAGGCCCTCACCACATCCCTCCGGCTCCAGCTCATGAACATCTCACGGATCCGCTCCTTCCTCACCCACGACACCGCTAAAACACTCATCCATGCTCTTATCATCTCCCGCCTTGACTACTGCAACCTCCTTCTCAATGGCCTCCCGGCTAACTCCCTCACACCTCTCCAGTCTATCCTCAACTCCGCTGCCCAACTAATCTACCTAGTAAAATATCAAACAGTGGTGTCCAAGTTGCGGCGCTAAGGAAGGACACTATGCAGAACAGAGTTTTTTAAAAGTTACCTCCTGATATATTAGACAAAAAATAATTAAGATTCCTCCTGCCACAACATGTTTCAACGCCCAATGCGTCTTTCTCAAGTGGATCCGCTTGAGAAAGACGCATTGAGCGTTGAAACATGTTGTGGCAGGAGGAATCTTAATTATTTTTTGTCTAATAAATCAGGAGGTAACTTTTCAAAACTTTGTTATGCATAGTGTCCTTCCATAGCGCCGCAACTTGGACACCACTGTTTGATATTTTACTTGGTTTTTGCCTCCCTATGGGAAGTGTGGTGGTTGCGAGCTGCTCTAGTTGATAGGACCTTGCTGAAGTGGAAAGCACCTGACTGGTCACGGGGCCCGGATCGAAGAAAAGTTGTTTTTCCATCACGTTGTCAGCCTGGGAAGGAGCCGACGGGAGAGGATCTACAACTGCTCCCTCACCATTGAGCTTACAGTCTTGTTGTGCAGATTGGGCACAACAAGAAAAGGTGAGTAAGCATAATAAAGATAATAGTTATCACGATAGGCTCTTTTAGAACAGTGTGGCGCAATGATTATTATTATTTTTTTATTTCAACTAATCTACCTGTCCTCCCGCTACTCCCCTGTCTCCCCCCTCTGCCAAGCCCTTCACTGGCTCCCCGTCTCCAAGAGATCCCAATTCAAAACACTAACCATGGCGTACAAAGCCATACACAACCTGGCACCACCATACATCTCCGACCTGGTCTCCCGATACCTACCCTCACGCAACCTCCGCTCCTCCCAAGAACTCCTCCTCTGCTCCCCCCTCATCACCTCTTTGCACAACCGAGTCCAGGACTTCTCCCGGGCATCTGCCTTACTCTGGAACTCCCTGCCCGAACACGTCAGACACTCTCCTACCCTGAGTAGCTTCAAGTGTCACCTGAAGACTCACCTGTTCCGTCAAGCCTACAACCTGCCATGAGACCCAGGAGACCGCCCCATACCTGACATTCCCCCATCCTACTGTATCCTAACCCGCCCCTCATAGACTGTGAGCCCTCGTGGACAGGGTCCCTGCCCCTCCTGTACCTGTACGTCCTGATCACCTAGATTTAGTGTACTTGTTCTTGTCTCCCTTATCCTCATGTAAAGCGCCATGGAACCTAATGATGCTATATAAATAAATAAATAATAATAATAATAATAAAATATATTTCATGCAGCTCAAAGGTGGTCCATTCAATCCAACACAGTTCACCAATTGGAACCTGAAAAGCCTAAAAAGAGAGAAAAAACCAAGCCAGTCCATTACTCACTAATATATTATTAAAAACTAACCTGGGAAGCTCCAACTTAGTCCACGCTGTTCCCACAATGTTACTTAAAGCACTTCTCATGAGAGATTCCAGGTCTTGCGCTACTCTTTGTGTGACCTGATGAGAGCAGTGATGAGTGGGAACATTATTGATATCATCACTGCTCATCACAGTCACCGGGTAGTGCAGCCTGCCCGGGAGTGACCTATGAAGCTTCATTCTCAGAATGAGACTGTGACGAAATGGACTCCTTCAATTAAGAACATATGATGATTTCTTATGTAACCTAGACCGTATTATATATTGGCTTGTAAACTTGTATTGGCCAAGGAGAATTTCCTACAGTATTTTCATAGATTACTATGGTTTAAGTTTAGCATGGTAATGTAATTATCTAACTTGTTTGTTATTGAAGGCCAGAGAACTTAATTATGCTAATCGTCCATTGTCTATTACCCTGTGAATGTTGATTCTATGTACATGGCTCCAGCCACTATTGTTTAAGTGTCATTGATTGCAGACTCAATGTCTCATACTAACATTCCATTGTATCACTGCTAGGTGTTATATCAATCAGCATTTGGCTCTCTATGTCAGGATTGCAATACTTCTAAAAATAAGTTAAATGAGACTGGAGGTCTAGCCAATGAAAAGACAGTTTTATTCCACCTATCGTGACATTCCCAATATCCTGCAATGAGGGCTGAAGGTATATAAGGAGATGAGTTCATTAACCAGAGTTAGAGAGAGAGATTGAAGATTGGATACAGGCAGCTAATCTAGGGTCTTCGGGTCCGGTCAGCGAGCCATAACCCCAGGCCTAAGCATTTCGGTGCCGACCACGGGGACCAGAACACGGACTATAGAATCACAAGGACTTCAGCATCGGATTATCGGATTCGGCTGTGATGACAAAGCCTGCATAAGGATAAGGAAGCAACCCAGGTTGGGACAATACAGTCACCTGGCTACAGACTTTGCCATGCTATATTCCAATCCCTGGTGAGCCAGCGGAAGGGTGAGACTCTGTTGCCTGTTACATTATGTCTTGTGCTTGGTTATGCGTTATATGCTGTTAACTGTTTGGGGATCCTATACAGCCTTGTTATTGTGGTTCCCTCACCCTGTGTTTTCTGCGTAGTGTTCCACCCACGGTTAAGGAGCTCGGGCGTTCAGTTGGGGATGAGCCCTGGTCCACGTTGTCTTTGTAAAGATGGCTGGGCCTGCAGACGAGAGCACCCACTGACTCCCGGGTCTCCACAATTGGTGGCAGCAGTGGGATACTACTCAGCCTGGTTTATCCAGGGGAGCTGCAGGGGACTGGTGTTTGTGAACACCGTCCAATGGCACAACAACCAGGGAGGCATATAAGCATACCCAGCAGGCCATAGGTGAGGCATTCAGGTTTCAGACGTTGCCATGTCCAACCCCACCAGCTCAGCCATGGGACAAAGGCCGGAGAGGAGATACGGCAGCAGCAGTAAATGGATGCTACAGGATCTGTGCCAGAGAAGAAATATTGAATACAGGAACGCTGACACTCGGTTGGGTTTGATTCAGAAATTGGTCCATTGGGATACCCAGAATGATGGTGAGGATGATTAGGAGCCCGCCGACGTGGTATCAGAGGATGTAAATTGTGTACCACATCATGGATCCAGTGAATATCGTGAAATCACCAGGTCCAAAGCAGTCCAAATCAAGGAGTGCTTGGCTGCATTGGGGCCCAAAGCCTCAAGGGAAGAGAGGGCTTGGGTTCTGGGACATGTTTTAGGAAGTCCAGCTCACCAACTGCTACCACCAGCCACTCGAGTAGGATTAATCTGCTATCCATTAGAAGCCCCACCAGGACAAAGGTATACAGACAGGATACGTGACTTGCCCAATCCACGGCGCTGTTATACGTGTGGACGTCTTGGACATATGGACAAAGATTGTCGCCAACGCCGGGGCCCCATGCCTTGAGCTCATCGGCCAGCACAGCCAGTCCAGGTCAGTGATGTCCAAGCCCGGGACAGCAAGAAACTGATTCTGTCCACACCCTGGTAAGCCCAGCTATTGTTTCTCCAGACTCTGTACCCTGTTCCCAATTAGCCATCTCCCTGGTTGAGGGTCAGTGCTCAGACATCCCTCTGGCAGGTGTGCAGCTGGCCGCGGTGAACGACCAAGGAGAGGGTGAGTTGGAGCGTATGGACAGCATCCCCACCCCTGTTATTTTGGAGCCTGAGCAGGGAGAGGACAAGTTGGAGTTTACGGACAATGTCCCTATCCCTGTTGCTTTGAGAACTGACCTGGAAGAGGTTGATGTGGAGCTTACAGACAGTGACCCTACACCTGTTATTTTGGAGCCTGAGCAGGGAGAAGACAAGTTGGAGTTTATGGATAACGTCCCTATCCCTGTTGCTTTGGGAACTGACCAGGAAGAGGTCGATGTGAAGCTTATAGACTGTGACCCTACACCTGCTAGTGTGGAAACTGACCCGGAAGAGGTCGATGTGGAGCTTACAGACAGCGTCCCCATGCCTGCTATTGTAGAGACTGACCAGGAAGAGCTTGATGTGGGATTTGTGAGCAGCTTTCCCACACCTGTTGTTTCAGGGGCTAACCAGGAGGAGGTTGAAGTGGGGCTCAAGGATGGCCCCCCCACATCTGTTGTTTTGCGAGCTGACCCAGGTCAAGGACTATCCAGCCAGTTTGTCACAGCCATCACCGACATCCAGAAAGACAAGCAACACCCTGATGTGGATCTTGCTACCACACCTTCAGAGGATAATCCATGTTCCCAGCCCCCATCATTCTCCTCTGAGCCATTAACAGTGAGTACACCTAGCCAGACTGTGACCATTGACTGGGGGGGAATTGATAGCCAGAAGTTTATGGGAGCCCAACTCCTGAATCCCATTTTAGTGCTTGTCCACAATATGTCTGCCCATCCAGGGGGAGGTAATCTGGGGGAGGTGTATAGATGGAAGCCTCGATTGCTGTCTTCACCATTAAAAAAGACAATACCGCCCAGAGGAGAAGGATGACCAGAGACCTATCATATTTGACTGCCCTGTCTGGTTACATAAGAAGGGGGAGGTATGTGACGAAATTGACTCCTTCAATTTAGAACATATGATGATTTCTTATGTAACCCAGACCATATTGTATATTGGCTTGTAAACTTGTATTGGCCAAGGAGAATTTCCAACAGTATTTTCATAGATTACTGTGGTTTAAGTTTAGCATGGTAATATAATTATCTAACTTGTTTGTTATTGAAGGCCAGAGAACTTAATTATGCTAATCGTCCATTGTCTATTACCCTGTGAATGTTGATTCTATGTACATGGCTCCAGCCACTATTGTTTAAGTGTCATTGATTGCAGACTCAATGTCTCATACTAACATTCCATTGTATCACTGCTAGGTGCTATATCAATCAGCATTTGGCTCTCTATGGCTGGGTTCACATTTGCGGACCCCTCCGCAGCGTTTTGCGGAGGGGATCCGCAATGTGACCGCAGCTGCCGCGAGCTCCTATCTTTATAATGGGAGCGCACGGTGCTGCGCTTGACCGCGCATGACCTTGCGCACCCATTCACTCCCATATGTGATCTGTGCGCAGGCGGATGCCTGCACACAAATCACACAGTCTCGTCCACACCAGGAATGCAACATGTCGCGTCCCTGGTGCGGACAAGACTGTGTGATTTGTGCGCAGGCATCCGCCTGCGCACAGATCACATATAGGAGTGAATGGGTGCGCACGGTCATGTGCGGTCAAGCGCAGCACCGTGCGCTCCCATTATAAAGATAGGAGCTCGCAGCCGCTGTGGTCAGGATTGCAATACTTCTAAAAATATGTTAAATGAGACTGGAGGTCTAGCCAATGAAAAGACAGTTTTATTCCACCTATCGTGACATTCCCAATATCCTGCAATGAGGGCTGAAGGTATATAAGGAGATGTGTTCATTAACCAGAGTTAGAGAGAGAGATTGAAGATTGGAATACAGGCAGCTAATCTAGGGTCTTCGAGTCCGGTTAGCGAGCCATAACCCCCGGCCTAGGCATTTCGGTGCCGACCAAGGGGACCAGAACACGGACTATAGAACCACAAGGACTTCAGCATCGGATTATCGGATTCGGCTGTGATGACAAAGACTGCATAAGGATAAGGAAGCAACCCAGGTTGGGATGTGTGAGGTAGCAACCGGGGAACCCGCTTGCAAAACGACAAGAACACGTGTTTATAAGGTTAACCAATGTCTACCCGTTTATTTTCACATATTAATCACATAACCCGGGTAGCATGTTGGACACATATCACATTGATTAACAACACTTTACATAAATACACCATACATTTACATTTAACATCACATAACACTTATATTGCACATAACGTTTTATAGTAACCCGGGACCTGTAACCATCTCTGTCCCCATTGGAGCTCTACTAACAGCTCCCATGGTGGCTACGGCCTCCGGCCTACTTACACTATACATAAGTTACAGTACGATGATGACCCTTCCGGGTTCATAACAGGGATTGGCAAACCCTAGTAACCCGTGGGGCTGCGGCCTCCGGCCTAACCACGCATTACCCAGTACGGGAGCCCTTCTAACCCCTGCTTCTGACCTTCGTTACATACGCCTCAACGGGCCCTGTGGGTCCCAATGGCGGTACCTGCCGCCTGGCTTTAGTCACCCCAGCATGTTGATATACATTCACCCGTAGTCAGGAATCCTGCCTGACCGGGACCTTACACACCGTATGTGATCCATCATTCAAACGTCCATGGATCACACACCTGCTCACAGCCCACATCCATGGACTGTGGCCCCTCCATGGCCCATTACAGGGATTGGCAAACCATAGTACACGGGAACCACATCTGATACCTACTAGGAGCCCTATTACCCCTGTCTCTGGCACCACAGGCACACCCACACCATTAGAGGTCGTGGTTGAGGGATCAGGTACCCTCTGCATGCAGCAGGGCAAGCCTCCCTCTCGTTCCAAGGACGGAACGCCTCCAACATCATCCATACCAGCTGGGTCACTGTCTCTCCACATGATCATGGGTCTTACATAGGTCATCATCTCTCATTCAGGGCCATTACCTAAGCCCTCATACACATAGTTCATCGGGTCCCTTAACTGAGTACTCTGACTCGGACCCAAAGGCGGTCTATGCCCGCCTGGCACACTACATACAATTGCCTCCAAGGGCTACATACATTCCGGTTCATCAGGACCTTTAACGGACTCCACTGAGTCGGTCCCAAGGGCGGTCTATACTCGCCTAACATGATTTACACACTAGGTGCATAGTTCACACTATCGCTCGGGAACTGCTTTCTTACCGGGCACGGATCCGGGTCTCGCTACCTGTGTCACAGGTTCCACCAGGCATCCCCACAGGCTCTTTCCCGGACGTGAGGTGAACCACGTCCGATCTAGCGTCCACGGGTCAACCACAGCTTCCCCCTCCAGGTGCGGACACGACCCCGGACCTCGGCACCGGCATGGAGCTAGCATGCTCCCATCATGTACTCAGAGCCTCTAGACTGCTCTGCACTTGGCTGGTCTCAGCTTCCATCTGAATCAATCTCAGCTTCCAGGATCAATCTCAGCTTCCAGGATCAATCTCTCAATCACTCAGGTGGCCGGCTCTTATCGTGCCAGCCACTCCCACATGGACACACCCCCTCAGCTGCTGTTAATCAGCCTGTCACACAGCTCAGGTTAACTCCCTGTGTTCCGGGTTGTCAGCACTCACTCATTACATCCTATTCCTCATGGACTCCTCGATCTCATCCCACTCTCACTGCCGCTCATTAGGCTCATGAAACCTCATTGTGTTCAGGTTGGTTCACACAGTATTATCATCACAGGAAAACCGGCCAGTGTGCACAGGATCATCCTCTGATCCTACATGTGATGTACCCCGGCCATGCGGATCATGCCGGCGGTGCCTCACAGATGATACAGTCACCTGGCTACAGACTTTGCCGTGTTATATTCCAATCCCTGGTGAGCCAGCGGAAGGGTGAGACTCTGTTGCCTGTTACATTATGTTTTGTGCTTGGTTATTCGTTATATGCTGTTAACTGTTTGGGGATCCAATACAGCCTTGTTATTGTGGTTCCCTCACCCTGTGTTGTCTGAGTAATGTTCCGCCCACTGTTAAGGAGCTTGGGCGTTCAGTTGGGGATGAGCCCTGGTCCACGTTGTCTTTGTAAATTGTAAAGGCGGCTGTGCCTGCAGATGAGAGCACCCACTGACCCCCGGGTCTCCACAGAGACTTCATGGGTTGCACTACAGAATCAGTGTATATCAGGGGAGTTACATGGACTACATCCGATATCTGGGGATATTTTTTTTGTAATAAATGGGTGAACGACGGACTGTCTCTTGTTGCTTGTCTTTCTGGCTCCCATTTGTGGACTATGTCGAATTCAGTGCACTACTTCAGATCTTCACGGCTTTTTCTTATTTTTAATAAATTGGTGAACAAGGGCAAGAGTCAGGGAGTGTTTTTTTTTTAAATGTTTGTGTGTATCTTATTTTCTTTTCACTTACTGAATTAGTAAAGGGTATGTTTGATAAATGTCTCTCCATTACTAACACCAGATCTTGATGCCAGCTGATACTACACAGCTGACATCAACCCCATAATTCATTTCCCAAATTGCAACGACAAGATGGTAATCTGGAAGAACCAAGGCAAAGCCTTTCTAATGGCGTCCATCC
>JARQOC010000002.1:149722428-149728547 GCA_033576535.1 Allobates femoralis | reverse complement strand
TTCTTGATTAAAGAAGCGGTGGGGCCCATAATCAGGACTGGGATTAGCTAGGGAAATTAAACTCAGTTTCCCCCAAAGATGTAAAAAACCCCACACTAATTTATGAAAAATGGGGGTTTTAAAATCACTTTTTCACACGGGGTTTCTTAGGTTTGGTTTTCTTTTTCCCCTAAATAATAAAGCCCTTAATTTTTGTATTTTCCAAAAAAAATAAAGTGAGCAAAAAAAAGGCTCTGGTTTTCGGTACTCGATTCGAGTTGGTCAAACCCCCAAAACGGGTTCGACTCGAGTGACCATAAAAGGGAAGTCAATGAAAAACTCAAGAATTTTTTTTTCACCCTTTTTTTGATTACCAGTCAAGGAAAAGCAGACAGCGGGGGGATAATAAAAGGGGAAAGGATCCATGATTTTTTGCCCTTCCCATTTTAAAAATACTAGCCCTCAGCTCCCCATAAGTGGAAATTTCCCACTTTTAATTTAAAGTTCCTTTTTTTTTTTTCCTCTCCCTCCCTAATCCCAAGAAGTTCCCAGCCTATCCCAGTAAATGGGCTATTCGTGTTACCCGTATATACTCGTGTATAAGCCGACCCCCCTACTTTTGCCCCCAAAACCTGGGAAAACCTATTGACTCGTGTATAAGCTGAGGGTGGACCCCAGCACAAGTATACAGCCCCCAACAGTGTGGTATACAGCAGCCTCCCCAGTGGTAGTATACAGCAGCAGCCCCAGTGGTATATACAGCAGAAGCCACAGTGGTAGTATACAGCAGCAGCCACAGTGGTAGTATACAGAAGCCCCAGAGGTATATAAAGCAGCCCCAGTGGTAGTATACAGCAGCAACCCCAGTGGTAGTATACAGCAGCCCCAGTGGTAGTATACAGCAGCAGCCCCATTGGTAGTATACAGCAGCAGCCCCAGTGGTATATACAGTCCCCCCCATCAGTATACAGGGCCCCCCTTACTGCCGCAATCCTGTAAAGGAATAGATTATTACACTTATCCCTGCCGCTGTCCCGCCACCGCAATCGCGCTCCTCCAGCTTCACCCAGCGTCTTCCGACTTCCTCCTCTGGCACGCAGACAATGACGTCATTGCCTGCGCCCACTGGAGGAAGCCGGAAGAAGCCGGATGAAGCCGGAGGAAGCCGGAAGAAGCCGGATGAAGACGGAGGAGCGTGATGGCGGCGGCGGGACAGCGGCAGTGGGACAGCGGCAGGGATAAGTATAATAATCTATTCCTTTACAGGATTGCTGCAGTAAGGGGGGAAGAGGGCCTGTATACTGATGGGGGGGGGCCTGTATACTGTATACACTGTATACAGTGTATACAGTATACAGTGACTCGCGTATAAGCCGAAGGGGGACTTTTCAGCCCAATTTTTGGGCTGAAAAACTCGGCTTATACGCGAGTATATACGGTAATTAATTTTTTTCCTGCAATAGAAGAATGCTGCTGCTTCTTGGATTTTTCTTATTGGTTTGGATCCTACAGCTGGGAATGTGCGGATTAGCACCTCACAAGCATGAGCTGCGCACGAACGAAGGTCAGGTTGGATTCAGCGTGTGACCGATGCTAGCCACAAGACTAGGTAGTAGGCCATGTTTTACCTTATTTTTCTGGACTGGCATTTATCAGACAACCATTAGTAATCCAGTAAGTAAAATGTGCAAAAAACACACACTAAAATATATATATTTTTCATGCAGCTCAAAGGTGGTCCATTCAATCCAACACAGTCCACCAACTGGAACCTGAAAAGCCTAAAAAGAGAGAAAAAACTAAGCCAGTCCATTACTCACTAATTTATTATTAAAAACTAACCTGGAAGCTCCCATGTAGTCCACGCTGTTCCCACAATGTTACTTACATCACTTCTCATGAGACATTCCAGGTCTTGTGCTACTCTTTGTGTGATCTGACAAGAGTAGTGATGAGTGGGAACATTATTGATATCATCACTGCTCATCACAGTCACCGGGTAGTGCAGCCTGACCGGGAGTGACGTATGAAGCGTCATTCTCAGAACGAGACTTCATGGGTTGTACTACAGAATCAGTGTATATCAGGGGAGTTACATGGACTACATCCGATATCTGGGGATATTTTTTTTATAATAAATGGGTGAACGAGGGACTGTCTCTTGTTGCTTGTCTTTCAGGCTCCCATTTGTGGACTATGTCGAATTCAGTGCACTACTTCAGATCTTCATGGCTTTTTCTTATTTTTAATAAATTGGTAAATAAGGGAAAGAGTCAGGGAGTGTTTTTTTTTTTAATATTTGTGTGCATCTTATTTTAGTTAGTAAAGGGGATGTTTGATAAATATCTCTCCATTACTAACACCAGGTCTTGATGCCAGCTGATACTACACAGCTGACATCAACCCCATAATTAATTTCCCAAATTGCAACCACACCATGGTAATCTGGAAGAGCCAAGGCAAAGCCTTTCTATTGGCGTCCATCCGCCCTTGATACTGTTTTACCTTTTGTGGATTTTATTTGATTTGAAGTGTATGATTAGTATTACCACTAGCTTTTTCGAGGTTGAGATCCCACAAATGAGCTTGGGGATTCTGGTTACATTTAGTGTCACGCCGGCATATTGCCTATGTCCTGATAAGCAGTCGCTATGAATCCTTCACCTACCTTTACAGAACATACTAACTTAAAGGGAACCTGTCACCTAATCTATGGCCCCTAAACTATCACTACCTGCCCCTACAGACCCTAACTAGCTCCCTAACCATCCCTGCCTGACCTAATATGGCTTTATATAAGGTGAAATAAACACTTTATAAACTTACAGTTTCTCCGTCTGTGGGGCGTTCCTGTCGGCTCTTGTCTGCAGGGCGGGGTCCCCAGAGCCGCGCTCCCCCCGCCTCGCTCCCTTCCTAACGCCCTAATGGGCGGCATTGTGGATTTGAATAGCGGGGAGCCCAGTGGAATCATCCCGCCCCGCTCTTCATGACGCGACGGCCGGAGACCGCGTCATTTCCGGTCCGCGCATGCGTAGTGCGCTGGGTGAAGCCGAAGCCGAGTCCCGGCGTCGCTAGGCAACGATCGGGAGCGTCTTCGGAAGGTGAGTATCGGCGGCCCCCTCCCAAAACTGCACATATATATGTGTGTGTAATCCACATGTACATATGGATTACACACACACATATATACATTCACTTTGATTATGCACATTTCATATGTGCATCTATATATATATAGTTAGATTGTGTGTGTGTGTATACATACGTGTGTGTGTGTGTGTATACATACGTGTGTGTGTGTGTGTGTGTGTGTATACATACGTGTGTGTGTGTGTGTATACATACGTGTGTGTGTGTGTGTGCATGTGTATACATACGTGTGTGTGTGTGCGCATGTGTATACTTACGTGTGTGTGTGTGCGCATGTGTGTGTATACTTACGTGTGTGTGTGTGTGCATGTGTGTGTATACTTGTGTGTGTGTGTATACTTACGTGTGTGTGTGCATGTGTGTGTATACATACACGTGTGTGTGTGCGTGCATGTGTGTGTATACATACCTGTGTGTGTGTATACATACTTGTGTGTGTGTGTGTGCGTGCATGTGTGTGTATACATACTTGTGTGTGTGTGTGCGTGCATGTGTGTGTATACATATGTGTGTGTATACATACGTGTGTGTGTATACATACGTGTGTGTGTGTGTGCATGTGTATACATACGTGTGTGTGTGTGTGTGCATGTGTATACTTACGTGTGTGTGTGCATGTGTGTGTATACTTACGTGTGTGTGTGTGTGTGCATGTGTGTGTATACTTACGTGTGTGTGTGTGTGCGTTCATGTGTGTGTATACATACTTGTGTGTGTGTTTGCGTGCATGTGTGTGTATACATACTTGTGTGTGTGTGTGCGTGCATGTGTGTGTATACATGTGTGTGTGTGTGTGTGTGCGTGCATACATGTGTGTGTGTGTGCGTGCATGTGTGTGTATACATACTTGTGTGTGTGTGTGTGCGTGTGTGTGTATACTTACGTGTATGTGTGTGTGTGTGTGCGTGCATGTGTGTGTATACATACTTGTGTGTGTGTGTGTGTGTGTGCGTGCATGTGTGTGTATACATACTTGTGTGTGTGTGTGCGTGCATGTGTGTGTATACATACTTGTGTGTGTGTGTGCGTGCATGTGTGTGTATACATACTTTGTGTGTGTGTGTGCGTGCATGTGTGTGTATACATACTTGTGTGTGTGCGTGCATGTGTGTGTATACATACTTGTGTGTGTGTGTGTGTGCGTGCATGTGTGTGTATACATACTTTGTGTGTGTGTGTGCATGTGTGTGTATACATACTTGTGTGTGTGTGTGCGTGCATGTGTGTGTATACATACTTGTGTGTGTGTGTGTGCGTGCATGTGTGTGTATACATACTTTGTGTGTGTGTATGTGTGTGTATACATACTTGTGTGTGTGTGTGTGTGCATGTGTGTGTGTATACATACGTGTGTGTGTATACATACGTGTGTGTGTATACATACGTGTGTGTATACTTACGTGTGTGTGTGTGTGTGTGTGCGTGCATGTGTGTGTATACATACTTGTGTGTGTGTGTGTGTGCATGTGTGTGTGTGTGTGCGTGCATGTGTGTGTATACATACTTGTGTGTGTGTGTGTGTGCGTGCATGTGTGTGTATACATACGTGTGTGTGTGTGCATGTGTGTGTATACATACTTGTGTGTGTGTGTGCGCATGTGTATATATATTTTGTAGAGAGAGAGACTGAGGGTGAGAGGGTCTGTGAGTTTTGTGTAACGCTGGGACCTGGGTGACGCAGTAAACTTCACCTGAGGTCAGAGTTAATCCTCGTCACTCTATCTGACCTCAGGTGATCTACACTGATGTCACCCTGTTCACATCGGTAACAGAAAACTCACTCTATGTGGGTCACGCTGTGAAGTGGGAAGTTTCACATGAGGTCAGAGAAACACATTGCTTTATCCGACCTCAGGTGACACAGACCATGAACTCTCCCCCTTCACTGCACGAGCCTTCAAATATAATTTTTAGGGAATCTTCACTAACGGACGGACCTCTACCAGGATCCTGGATGGGTATGTGGGAGTAATAAAGATGGAGTCAAAATACGTGTTTGTGTTTTTTGTTTTAATAAAAAAAATTTTCTCGGTGTTGTGTCTTCTTTACTACTAAATAGAGATTCATAATGGCCGTGTCTAACATTGGCATGACATTATAAATCTCGGGCTTAGTGCCAGCTGCTAAAAGAAAGGTGGCATTAACCCCTTATTACCCAGTCTGCCACCGCCACAGGGCAGCTGGAAGAGCTGGGTACAGCTCCAGAATATTGCGCTTCTATAAATGCGCAATTTTCTGGGGCGGCTGCGAGCTGCAATTCTCAGCGGGGGTGGCCCAGAACGCTTGGGCCTCCCTAAGCTGGGGATTCCAGCCCTCAGCTGCCTAGTTGTACCTGGCTGGCAAAGAAAAATGCGGCGAAGCCCCACGCCGTTTTTTTTCTTGTCAGCCAGGTACACCTAGGTAGTTGGGGGTGGATGGCAGCTCCTAGCTGCCTAGTTGTACCTGGCTGGCAAAGAAAAATGTGGCGAAGCCCCACGCCGTTTTTTTTCTTGCCAGCCAGGTAGACCTAGACAGCTGTGGGCTGCCATCCACCCCCTACTACCTAGGTGTACCTGGCTTGCATGAAAAAACGGCATCTGTCTTCACCACATTTTTCTTTGCCAGCCAGGTTTAACTAGTCAGCTGGGGGTGGATGGCAGCTCCCAGCTGCCTAGTTGTACCTGGCTGGCAAAGAAAAATGTGGCGAAGCCCCATGCAGTTTTTTTTCTTGTCAGCCAGGTTCACCTAGGTAGTTGGGGGTGAATGGCAGCTACCAGCGACCTAGTTGTACCTGGCTAGTAAAGGAAAATACAGCAAAGCCACATGCCATTTTTTTCTTGCCAGCCACATACAACTAGGCAGCTAGGAGCTGCCATCCACCCCCAGCTGACTAGTTGTACCTGGCTGGCAAAGAAAAATGTGGTGAAGACAGATGCCGTTTTTTCATGCAAGCCAGGTACACCTAGGTAGTAGGGGGTGGATGGCAGCCCACAGCTGTCTAGGTCTACCTG
>JARQOC010000002.1:149699928-149717428 GCA_033576535.1 Allobates femoralis | reverse complement strand
AGCAAAAGTACATAAATCAAAAATTGGTCATGGGTTAAAGGGAATACATAAAAGGTATACAGTGTATGATCAATGCTCTTGTACCACTCAATTTCATTGTCTGTGAAGAGCACAACTGTCCAATTATCTAGAACCTATAGTTGACAGTTTTCGTGTTTTCCATCTCACTGAAGACACGTACATATTGTGTTTGGTTTGCGGATCAATTTGTGTTGTTTAGATTGTTAGGAAGAGCAAAATATTAGAAAGGCTCAGAATTTAGGTCTCAACATTGCAAGTTACGTACAGCCAAAGAAATCCATAAATACCAGTCATCCGGATTCAATATCACATATAATGAGTTTCTGCTCATAAAAGTTGAGAGTTGTCCAGATACATGTGTATCTTTCGACTTACCGTTATACATTGAGGCTGTTCCACACCTTGGCACATGACAGGTGTAGTTATATCACACGGTGTATAAGGATACGTTCACACGTTTGCACTGAAATCCACACAAACAACACGTTGAAGCTGTTTGGCCAAACCTTGTCTATAATGATGTTCCTAATTTTTGTTTTTCTTTTTTTTTTTTTGTTAAACCTTCATTTAATTAATTGACTTTTTTGGATTTGTTTTTGCAGTAGAAAAACACCATAAAGTATACCCAATTGCTACAAATTATATTATGTTACAATTAGAAGGCATCAAAAACAATGCAGGAAAAACATCCAAAATGGCAAAAAAAAATGTATTCTTACTATACTGCCATTAAGGAAAATGTTGTGTTTAGATGAGGCTTTTGCTGTTTTGTTTTGTTACATATTCTGCACCAAAATCCACATAAACACTGCTTCAAATCTGCCTGCAACAAGCTTCCCATTCATTGGAATAAGAAAATGCACCGACAGCGCACATGTCGCATTTTTGTTCTGCGTGTTTTTAACATGTTATCATAAGCATCATGACATTTCTTTGGCCTATTTTCCATTCATAAATTGCAACAAAATGTGCACAGCTAATGCTCCTTGGAAACATTAAGTGTTTTATCTAAGGCCGGCTTCACACCACGTTTATTGACTGTCAGGTTCTGTCCTGTGTTTTGCAGGATGCACCGGACAGAACCTGACAGCCCCGGACGAGCTTTTTGCCGCCTTCGTTGCTGGCACTGTGCAGTGCTGAAATTTCAGCACTGCAGCTGAAGGGGAGCTTGTCACGGTGCTGAAATTTCAGCCGTGGAGCTCTCCAGGTGCTGAAATTCAGTGGCCGCTGCTTTTTACAGCCACCACTCTTTCAGCACCCAGCGTCCGGGAACCGACACAGTTTTCTGCCTGATGCGGCGCGATCTGGCACCCATAGACTCCCATGCTCCCATGCTATGGGCGCCGGATTCGGGAGGATCTGGTTTTGTCCGATTTTTGCATTGGACACAAAAAATTATGCAGACTCTGGTTTTGTGTCCGATGCAAAAATCGGACAAAACCGGATCCTCCCGGAAAACCTGCAAACCGGAGGCCAAATAAGGCTAATCCGGCACCATAGGGATACATGCGGTGCAAATTCGGATCCGGGCTGTCCGGTTAACACCAGACAGCCCCAGTCCCGAAAAATCGTGGTGTGAAGCCGGCCTAACTCTTCTTGGCACTGCCTGAGTGTGCTTACAGACTAAAGAGAAGGCAGAGTATATATTTATTAGTATATATGGCAGGATATTGCAGCCTAGGCATTGTGGTGTTAGCTATAATAGTGTTATAGAATTGACCTGCTAGGTCAATTCTATAACTGTGATTGGCCCACTCGTGGTCATGTGATATGCACGTCACATATCACATGACCGCGAGCGGGCCAATCACAGCGCCGATATCATTATGACATCATGCAAGGTCCTAGCAGGCCAATGCCTGCTACTGCTCCCGGTTACCGAACACTCGGCGGAGGGTAAGTATAAGAATCTTTATTATTTTTAATACATTGGCATTATTTTAATGTGATTTCGCAGTGTATAATGCACTGCGAAATCAAATAGGGACTGTGACAGATGTGTCACAGGGGAGGAGGAACAGGATTCTTCCTCCCCTTTGTGATATTAGCGCCAGCAGTTATAATGGGGCCTATGGGAGAAAGCATGCGCAAAAAGGCGGAAAGAATGAACATGTTCATTCTTTTTACGCACACGCTTTCTCTCATAACGCTGTGTGTGAACAGCAAAAGTGAAAGTACTTTCACTTTGCTGTCAAACGCAGACGCCGGTGCGCTTTGGGGGGAAAATGTGCTCTAAATATACACTGTGTGAACGAGGCCTAAAAAAATAATGTTTGAAAACATGTTCTTCTATTTTCACAAACGTTTTTTGTGCTACAATTCCTGTTATGTTTTATACATTTGATGGATCAGTCACAGCCCCTGAGCCTTGCACTTATACAACGATCGATTTTATGTAGAACCTGTCATTATGATTTACCATGTTAAAGTAAATGTGTGGCTATAATGGCGCTATAATGCTAGATTCACACACTGTTTTGATCTTTTTTGCATCCTTTTTGTGCAGTAAACGGATCACTCAAATGGAATCGCAGCAAAGCCAATGGCATTTGCTGTTTAGACAGGGTATTTGTGATCCGTTTTTTTCCTTAAAAAATGTGATCCGTACAAAGAAAAGGGCATGTTAGTTTCTGTGGCATTTTTCTCCGTTTTGGACTCGTATCCCTATGGTGCCAGATTGGTCATAATAGGCCATCCAATTTTGTGTATTCAGTTCAGGATCCGTTTCTGTCCTGTTTTTTACTGTGCCCAAAATCTGAGACTGCAATGTTTTTGGGCTTCGGTGTAAAAACGGGACAAAAACGGATAGTCCTGGTTCTGGGGCGATTCGGCGCACATAACATGGGACTCCATTGGTGCCTGATCCATGAAAAAATTGGATCGTTTCCCGAATCCGATTTTAAGCACAGAGCATACTCAGAAATCCTGCCATGCAAACGTCTGCACCATGGACAGCAGTACCTCTAGCACAGGCTGTAAATTCAGCACCAAGGACAGCTGTATTGCACAGACAGGCATACTTCAGCACCATGGATAGTGGCAGAAAATTAATCCTGTTAAAAACAAAATCCGGGACCATATGTGGCCACACTTTCTACACATCCTGTCCTCTCAGGTTCTGTCTGGGTGATCCTGCAAAAAACAGGATCCACCCTGACAGCCAAAAACGATGGTGTGAAGCTAGCCTTATCCACATTTTCCATAAGGAGCCATTCTAAATAACAAACACATCACCAAAAGCAGATCAAAAACAGATCAGAATTGAACAATCTATTTTTGGTGCATTTTTTTGGAAAGCTGATGCAGTTTTGTAGCAGAAAAAGAGAGAAAAACGCACCAGAAAAAAATGGAGCAAAAATGGTGTGTGTGAATATAGCCTTATACTGATTTAACAGATTTTTGTAGTGAAGAAACCCGCAGTCTGGTTCTTATTAATTCCATGGTAGAAGTTTAGGTGCAATTGGGGTGAGACTGTGGGGCAGTAGTGTGTAGGGCTTTCGCAATATGTCCCTCCTTTTTCTAAAGTTTGCGTCAGTGCCACCCTTGTGCACATTCATGACCCAGCGATTTTCGATGAATTGGCGCATGCACTGTTACGGGCAACATTTTGCTGAAGATAGCCAGTAGATAAATGCAGCGCTAACATGAACTTCATAAAAGAAGGCTCAGCAGAGCTGAAGACCCTACCCACAGTGCCACCTCACAGTGCCACCTCAGGTGAACCTGAAATTATACCTTGAAGTAATCATCATCCAGACTGTAGATGTCTTCACTAAAGGTATCTATTATATCAATATAACAGTGCCAATATAGCCAAACCTTCACCTTAACATTGTAAATTGTGATTACAGGTTTTCTTTAGTGCAGCTTGAACCTTCTTCTCCAGATACAAAGCTTCATGGAAAAATATATACAGAATCTGAAGAAACATGTCACATTTTAGTTCAAATCAGAAAGAAGAAAAACTCTAGTACAGTTTAATCCCTTCACAACATTGGACATACTGGTATGTCCAAGGTCGCCTCACTGCCTTTGATGTGGGCTCACACATTGATTCTTCATCTTTCTACGCACATGTTGGCTGATTTGATCAGCCAACATATGCTTTTAACAGCAGTTGGTAGGCCACTGTTAACTAGTTAAATTTAGCTGTCTATCTCTGGCAGCGCTGTTTAACACACTCCGGCAGGGGATGTGCTATTCCTTACTCAAATTGGCAGCTCTGTGACATGATCATAGGGCGCCAATGGGTTGTCATGACAGCCAGGGGTCAGCTTATGACCCTTGTCTCTATCATGACAATTTTTCTGTGAACACTGGCTGAGCACTGGCATTCAGAGGAGATGATTGTTTGTGCTGTACAGAGCGGTGCTGATGCATTGCTCTGTACAGCAGAAGCAATTGGACTATTGCAGCTTCAAGTCTCCTAAGGGGGGGACTAGTAAAAATAATAAAAAGTGGAAAAAAGAAGTTTTATTAAATACGGAAAAAAGTTCAAGTCACCCCTTTTGCCCCATTCAAAATAAAAGAATAACATTTACAAAAAATGCATATTTGGTATCACCACATTCAGAAATGCCCAATCTATGAAAATATAAAATGAATTAATATACGTAACAAATCCACCTAAAATGGTATTTCTCAGTATGCAAAAAATAGGTCCTCAACTCCAGATCTCAAGAAACGAGAATGTTACAGTTTGCGGAGCATAACAACAAATCCGCCTTTTTTTTATCTTATAAACTTCAGAATTTTTTTTCACCAATTAAATAGAAAACAAAAAAACAAACTTGTTTGTTTGGTATCGATGAACTCGTATTGACCTGCGGAATCATACTGCCCCATTAGTTTTACCATATAGTGAACATGGTATATAAAAAACAATTGTGGAATTGGACTATTTTTTGCAATGTCATCGGACTTGGAATTTTTTTCTCGTTTTCCAGTACACTATGTGGTAAAATGAATGAAGTCATTAAAAAGTTCAATTCATCCTACAAAAAACAAGCTCTCATATGTCTATATTGTCGGAAAAATAAAAAAAATTATGGCTCTTAGAAGAAGGGGAAGAAAATACAAAAAATGCTAGCTAGGTGATCCTAGCTTGCTGCCAGCGGCGTAACTTCAGGCCCTGGGGCCCCGATGCGAAAGCTCCAACGGAGCCCCCAATTATTGCAAATCTTTAATAGTATTAGTCTTTTTCTATGGGCCAATGGGACCTTTGTGGCCCCCCTAGGCTACAGGGCCCGGGTGCGATCACAACCACTACACCTGTTGTAGTTACGCCCCTGCTTGCTGCATTAAGGATGAAAGAAAAAAGAAGCAATGCGCCACATGGTGATGCTCTATTTTGCTTATGTGCCAGGGGGGAGGTGTTGTGCTCACCTGGGTTTGTTGTGCTGAGTATAAGCAGGAAGGGAGCGTCTGGTATAGAAGGTTTCTTGTGCAGTCAGGTGGTGTGGTCCCGTGATAGGAAAGAGGCGTCGTTATCTGACATCACCACAGGTCCTGAAGTTCAGCTCCACGCTGACAGCATGTAGTGGATCCACCTGATGAAGATAGCATAGGCTATCGTAACGCGTAGTGGCGTATGAGAGCAGCTGTAATTGTTTTTATTAAAGTAGGTTGGTATAACTTCTGTGTCCTGCTATTGCTTAGCACTCCCCTTTATACCGCAATCCTCTTTTGCACATATGCTGCATTAAGGATGACTGGAGAGGGGAAGTCTAGTGAGGGGAGACCAATTAATAGAGAATTGCAGCAGTCAAGGCGGGAATGGATCAGGGCAAGAGTTAGGGTTTTTGTTGTTTCCATAGTGAGAAAGTTTTGGAAAGGTAGAGTTTCAAATAGATAGCAGACATGATGTTGGAAACTGCAGCTAGACAGTCATTGGTGTTCTTTAGTACTGCAGGGGTAAGGTCAGGGGCTGAAGTGTATAATTGTGTGTCATCAGCATAGAGATGGTACTGGAAGCCAAATCTGCTGATGGTCTGTCCAATAGGGACTGTGTAGAGAGAAAAGAGAAGAGGGTCAAGGACTGAACCCTGAGCGACCCCAATAGTGAGAGGAAGAGGAGAGGAAGTTGAGCCAGGAAATGATACACTGAAAGAGCGGTCAGAAGGATAGGATGAGAACCAGTAGAGAGCACTGTCATTTATGCCGATGTAGTGCAGCATAGAGAGTAGGAGATGGTGGTCAACAGTGTCAAAAGCTGCAGAGAGGTCAAGAAGAATAAGCAGAGAGTGGTCACCATTATATTTTGCTATCAGAAGGTCATTGGTTACTTTGATGAGGGCAGTTTCTGTAGCGCATAGGGGGCAGAAACCAGACTGTAATGGACCTCGAAGAGAGTGAGTGGAGAGGTAATGGGTGCGGCGGGAGTAGTCCAGGCGCTCCAAGAGTTTAGAGATGAAGTGAAGATTGGAGACTGGTCTGTAGTTATAGAATATGATGGACTGTGGTTCTTCAGTAAACTGAAGATAGCATGGGAGCTGTAAATAGGGTAGGGAAGGAGCGATGGGCTGATGTGAATTAGTGGTGATGGTGGGGAGATGGGGTGGTGAAAGTGGGTGGCAAAAGCACATAGGAAAACAAACTGAAATAAAAAACATGGTAAAGATTGATAGCGAAAAGAATTATACACATTGTTTTCAGTGGCTTTTCATCACATTACCATCCAGTCAAATCTGGTCAACTCTGGTCAATTTCTGGTCTATTTGATTTCTTAGATAAGGGTGAGAATGCGCAAATAGGGTCTTATCCTTAGGAGACAGGATAATTTAGGTGAAATATAGGAACTGCTCACCTGATGTGGTTGTGTAGCACACAACCGGCGTGATCACTCAGTACAATACAGCTGCTCCAAGGACCGTACTTCCACAGGTCACCATGGTCTCGATAAGTTTCAGTAGGACAAAGTACCTTGTGGAAAATAAACTAGCTACTACCTTATCCAGGCATACCGGTGTCTCTGGTTTTTCCATCATACGAAGACAGCAGCTCGGACCACGAGGTACTTTGTCCTACTGAAACCTATTTGATTTCTTACTTAGTGAGACACTTATTTGAGACACAAAAGCAGACACATCTGAAGCAGACTGGTATCAACTAAGATATACTCAAGAAAGTGAATTCAGGTGTGGAACAAGAGGGAGGGTACTCGACTCCATTAAACCATTACCAATCCAGGCTCAACCAAATGGTGGCTCACATGCAGATTAAACAAAGAGTCAAAAATGTGTGTGTGGGAGGGAGGTCAGTGGAATGGATGGATAGTTACATTCATAGTACAATGAGATATTTTGCAGTATGAAAAATAGATCAGTGAGATTGAGTTGAGAACAGGATTCATACGACACAGCAATATTGATGGAAAAACACAGATCAGTTACTGGGAAAGCTGGATGAGATTGATTTGTGTGCACAACCCTTTAGGTGGCACACCTATTTAGCCTACGGTAATTCCCACATTCACGTGTTGTTTGGTCTATACAGTATAAGGCCTGTTTCACATGTCATGTCAATCCTTACAATTATTGTTGCATCCACTTTTTCATATAAAGTAAAAAATGTTTTCATCCGTCCTAAACAGTAAAACATTTGAGTCATTTGGGTCATTCACTTGCATTGGTGAGTTTGATCTGAAATACTGACCAAAGTAGGACAAGTCTCCATTTTTTGTTAGCAGATTGTCATCCAAAAAACAGAATTATTCTTACCGTTAATTCCTTTTCTTGAGCCCTTCCACGACAGCATAGGAGGTTGCCTCTCCACGCCCTAATTGGGACAGGAAGCACAAGAGAGGTTAAAAGGCCCCTCCCACCTCCCACAAGCCAGTGTCTTACAAAGAACCATAGCAGGAGGAATAGGAACACATTCCAGGAAAAACAAGGAATATAGGGAGGGTAATAAGTGCTGTCGTGGAAGGGCCCAAGAAAAGGAATTAACGGTAAGAATAATTCTGTTTTCTCCAGGCCCCTTCCACGACAGCATAGGAGGAATACCAACGAATTGATACCTAGGGGGGGAATCACAGCCTGCAGGACATCCTGCAAAAAGCCAAATCCCCGGGGGATCCCAGATCCAGACGATAAGGAGTCGGGAAGGTACGCAGGGAGGTCCACGCAGCCGCCTCGCAGAGCTGCTACGGCAAAGCCCCTGCTCAACGTGCCCCGAAGACTGCGGAAGCACAGGCGGAAGGGCAGGAAAACCCGGAAGGTGACAGAACCTGCCAGGCGAGGCCAGAACAGGAAGGGCCCGGGTGGGCCAGGGGGCCACGGGAATCAAAGCCCCGGACGAGCTCACCTGACGGCCAAAGGGCACAAGAAAAAAGGTAGGGAACTATGCGCCAGGGTATCACCACCCCAAGACAACCAAGCCCGGTCCTGCGATCAGGAAGGAATGAACATCAAGACCCCCATGGGGAAGAAGTAAGGGACCAGCTGAGGGACAATGCTGTCAGCACGGACAGAGAACTATGGGTGCTGGAAGGACAATCCAGAAGCATCCCGACCCGTCGAGCAGACAGGAATGCCACAAGAAAAGGAGTCTTGTGAGACAACAAGCGGACAGCACTGGAAGAGAGCGGCCCCGAGGGAGAATGTGACAGGCCAAACAGGACCACAACGAGAGCCCAGGCAGGAGCAAGGACCCCTCGCGGACAAAGTCCGGAAGCAGACACCAAAAAAACGGCGAACCCAGGGAAGAGATGCCCAACTGCCCCCAAGAGCGGGCCGCCGAAACCAGCCTACAATGTGGCAGGCGCCAGGACCAACCCACCTGGAGAAAAAAACAGAAAGCGCGAGACATCTGGAAGGATGAGACCCATACCAAGAGAAGAATCGCAGCCCCACCGCAGTGTGCAGAAGGGACCGGCCAACGGACCCCGGCAAGGCAGTCACGAATCGTCAAGACAGGCCCGGAGGCCTCAGTACAGGGGCCCAGAAGCCAAGCAGCGAAGCTGAGCCACCGAAGATCTGGAGGACAAACGAACCCAGAAACAGTAAGGAGGGGTCAGGGCCCAACACGACCGGACCCTCGAGATTGAAAGATATACTCAGGGCGAAACCAGCCTCTCCTCGGCCACCGAGGAGCCACAAGGATGGTTAGAACATCGCCGTTCCCGAACTTCCTCAGAGGACCTGCCTGAAGGGAAATAGGCGGGAAGTGAACAGGACGAAGGCCAGTGACCCAAGCATGCCACCAGAGAGTAGAACTCACCTGGTCCAAGTTCCACACTCCTGGGCGGAAAAACAGGCGGCGGAGGAAATCCGCCAGAAGGCGCAATGACCTCATCAGGGGAACAGGCGAAGGAAAAAACAGGAACAGCTCAGCCCAGAGAAAGAACTGGGAGGACCCCGAAACAGGGCGCAGGACCCCGGCCCCCCCGATGACGGAGGGGAGTCACTGAGGCGACAACAACTGAAGACCCCAGAACGAGAGATGCCATGCAGACCTCGAGCAGCAAGGAGGGATTCCGCGACCCCCTCAGCCCCCGAGAAAAGGAGGACCGGGACAAATGGCACGACCCCATAATCCCTGAACCCGGCCGGCGGCCAAAGTCAGAGGGATGACCCGGAGACTGAACCAAGGAAACCCCTGGCAACAGGCCGAGAGGGTCAACCACCAGAGGAGGCGAAACCCGGAAGTCCGGGACAAAGGAATCCGTCCCATTGAGACAGGATGTGGGCGGGAAGGCTCGAGAGCGGGCCCGAGCCACAAGACAGATGGAATGCCGGACGACGAGGATCCCAGAGCCGGAAGTGGCGACCGAAGGGAGAGAGACAACGGACGACCGCCGTGGCTCCAGGCAGGCAGGCGAGAGCGGAGGGAGCAACTAGAAGGTAGACATTCCGACATAGCAACAACAAACTGCCCCGACCCCACAGGAAGGCCACCACCGCCTTAGAAAGTCAATGCCGCCAAAGGTTCCCCAAGAAAGTGCCCCAGGCTCTCCTACTGAGACTCCTATTGGGAAACCCATAGAGACTCCCATTTCTCTCATGAGGACTCCTATCCAGCCAGAGACCAAGGCTACTGCTGCCTAGCTTCAACAGAAAGGCAAGGGCATGCACAATGGGTGTACAATGTCAACTGACATCGTCAACAGCTCCGAGAAAATTCAGGGAGTCAAGGAGAGCCCGAAGGGAAGGACAGTGAACTGGAAGTTCGAAGAGGAAGAACGTCCGGCGCCAAGGATGAAGGGAACGGGGAAGCAAGCGCCCATCAAATCGGTTGTAGCCATCTGGAGGTGTCGCCCATCAACGGAATCGCTGAGAGAAAAGACACCATCCAGAAATGCGCGTACCTGACATGCAGGTTGAGCGTGTCAGGCAGAGAAGGACCCGGGAGGCCCCAGATGGCACCCTGACCAAGAAGAGGCAGGAGTAGACCTAACACCACTCAAAGGGTAGGATATGAGGCGTATGCAAGCCGGAAACCCTCACCCTTGCATAAAGAATACCATGCGCGCCCCGCGAAGGCAGGCCGGGAACCTGGAGACCCGAACTTGAAGAGGAACCGAAAGGACCCCTACCATCCACTGCCAACAAAATCTGCCGCCAAGAGGGGAGAAGGCCGCGAGTCTGCTTCCCCTCCCTCACCAGAACTCATGGAGATTCCCACGGGGTCTCACATGAGGTCTCCCATCCAGCCCTTGACCGAGGCTCCTGCTACTTAGCATTAACAGAGCGCTAAGGGCATGCACAATGGGTTTACTATGGCTGCTGACACGAGTCACCCGTAGGCAGGCTGTTGCTGCTGCAAACGGAGAAGGGACAAGGACATGGTCCCCTCTACCCACCTGGGAACTCCATCCGGAATACCCAGTCCCGTGGGGCTGGGAGTACTGAGGCACCAAAGAACAAAAGGTCTGTGACCAGGGGGGCTCGTGCACCGCAAGAGCCCCGTGGACAGGCGCCTTCCCCAGGATCTCCACCAGAGCCAGCCTGAACACCAAATCAACTGTTAAGGGGATCGAGCCCAGCAGCAGTTCGGAAGTGGGAACCCCACTCCACACCGACCGCCACACAGCCGGCCTGCAGAAACCGAGAACCCCTCATAGGGAGCTGCCAGGCCAAGGGAAAGGAAGCAAGGAGAGCTTCCCAAGGATGCCTAGGGAAACATGGCAAACCCACAGATCCAGCCAGTTAAGGAGGGATCTAGCACACAAGAAGCGAAAGTCGCCCGAAAGCAGGCGGAGGAGGCCTCCCACGCATACTTCAGAAGGCACTCAATCGATCGGACCAGCAGGCCCGTAAAGAGAGGACGCTAACAGAACCGATCAGGCTTTCATCCAGTTGGAGTACCAACTGCGTCACAGAGAGATCCTATGTACAAAAGGAGAGTGGCTGCACCCCCTCACATCCACCACGTGGGACAAACCAGGGGAACTCAGGAGAAATCTGCGACTGAGATCACTCTGGAAATGGTACACCGGCAATCCCAGTCCTCCAAAAAAAGGAGGAATGAACCGGAAAAACAGGCAGCTTAGCATATGTAAGCCCAGCAAACCGCTCGACCAGACGGAGGAGAGGACTCGCTCTTCTCGCCCCCTAGTGCTCCGAACAGCCCCAAACAAGACCTCCATGGTAACGAGGAATTGTCCAAGCCCAGCCTGTCAGGAAGCAGAGGCCGCCACAGAGGGCATATTAGCGGCTGACCAGAGAATCCACAGCCAGAAGGGCAGCCAGGAGCTTCCCTTAGGGGGAAGAAGGCCTGACTTAGGAGCCTCTGGGGCGAGGGAGGACAGGGAAGCCCGCGCTCTGGACTACCCAGGCAAGGGAGACCCATGTCGTCCGCGCAGCTCTGACACCGCGACATCCCACAAAATGGGAAGTTCCTCCCAGCTGGCATGCAAAAGCATTCCCAGGGACAGTGTCGTCTCTCCAGAACAACCCAGAGGACAAAGAACCGACCGCCGGACCATCAGGACCCCCCCCCCAGCTCTGAGGCAGGGGGGAACACTGGGTTGTGCCTGACAAGAGCACCACCGCACCAGACTTACCGTGGTTCAGCCGGTTTCAGGGCAGCCTACAACCAGGAAGGCCTGCCCCTCCCAGTGTCCAAGAAGGGTTCCCCACCTCCCGCGCCGGGTCCTGGGCAGGCCGCCCCAGGGGAGACGTGCCCGCACGCTGCCCCGCCGAGTCCCGACGCCGGGACCCGCAAGCGCCGCTCTCCCTTCGGGAGAGCACCTGACCTGAAGTCCCGCCCACCGGCGTCACTTCCGGCCGCGCGGGACAACGCGCCCATGCGCGGGAAGCAGCCGGCAGGCTCCCCCAGCAGAGGAGGCCGCTGACCAGGGAGACCATAGCCCGCATCACCCCCACCGGGGATCCGGAGGGCCAGGCAGTGGTCCCATAGCATAACACCATGGGAGCTGTAGAGGAAGAGCCAAGCCCGACCAAGACTGCCCAGCATCAAAAGGAAAAAAAGGTATGCTGAAGCTCGCTGGCCGCCACAGCACAGAGAAAAAACCTCTCCATGCCCCATGAGGACAGGAAAGACACTGGCTTGTGGGAGGTGGGAGGGGCCTTTTAACCTCTCTTGTGCTTCCTGTCCCAATTAGGGCGTGGAGAGGCTACCTCCTATGCTGTCGTGGAAGGGGCCTGGAGAAAAAAAGAATATATGAAAAGACAGATTAATTTTAACGGGTCCATGATTTAACCATAAAAATAACAGATCTGAGGCTTTCACATCAGCGTTTTACGCTGATCGTGGCAGTTGCAGTGAAAAAACTGCAACTGCCACGATTACCGCATAATGGCCGCACTTGTGGTTCACCTGTGGCAAGCTCCATGCAATTTCTGTGGGGCTTGCGGCAGGTGCGGCAAGTGCGGTACAGTTACGGTTTCGGCAGATGCGGCTGCGAAAAAAAACGCGGTCAGCCGCGGTTTTCTGCCGTCCGCATCTGCAGCAAGTGCCGAAACCGCACTTGCTGCACCTGCCAAACACTTACCGCAAGCCCCATAGACATTGTATGGGGCTTGCCGCAGGTCAATCGCAAGTGCGGCCACTATGCGGTAATCGTGGCAGTTGCTGTTTTTTCACTGCAACTGCCGTGATCAGCGTAAAACGCTGATGTGAAGGCAGCCTTACATGTGTCTCAACATCTTACGAGATACCCCCCTTAGGTGTTTGTTCACTTGTTTCACAACATGGCCTTTTGCAAATCACTTATCAAGTTCAAGGATGTCCTGGATGTCTTTCTTGAAAAATATAATATTATAGGTTATGGGGATTAAATTCTGTGATGGGACGTTGGTCCAGGGCACTAATCTACCGTATGTGGAGTTGGGAAGGAATTCTTCCTCTTATATGGAAATAATTTTCATCTGCTTTGCTTTTTTGTGATCAATGTTATGTAAGAGGTTGAACTGGATGGACTTGTGCATTCTTTCAAGCTTAAAGCTATAAAATAAATCTCATCCTCACCAATATAGAAATGTGCACACGAATATGACAGAACTGTGTTACTGACATTTAGTAGCTTTTCCTCCTTAAGTCGCCTATATATAATGCAGAGCATAGCAAGCTCTCTGGCCTAATACTGTTAAATGTTTGAAGACTACTTTGATGGCTTAGCATAAGCTGTTTCATTTTCACCAATCTGAAGTCAGAAGCTTTTCCCTTTTGTCGATATGACTGATTTTTGAGGCTGGCAGAGAAAAAAGGAAATGCTGCGGGTGGTGACATTTACATTTGTTCTTTTTTTTTTTTTGTAATAGTCTTGGAAATATATTGTAATAGCAAGTGTAGAAACAAATGAAATACTAGCCATACAATATAATAGTAAAATTTTAAAATGTATATTTTTAATATTATGAAAGTGAATCTTTCCCCAAACTTTGCTACCTATTATGAAAGAAGTAAGCTGTAGAGACCCAGACCCTGATTCCAATGATGTATCACTTATTTTAATGTTTTTTTAGTTCTAATTAAGGGTGCTTTCACATTGCGATTTTTTAGCATCCGTTGCTGTCCGTTGTGTCTCTATGGGCGACGTATCTAATCGGATTTGGCCTTATTGCCATCTGATTTGTGTCGGATCAGATTCTGTCCGATTTTTTGCTGTATCCAAAATCGGAGACTGCTCCAATTTTGGGCACAGCGGACCAAATCGGACTCAATCGGATCCGACACGGCCATTAACATGGGGCCTATGGCGCACGGGTCCGAGAAAACAGCTGATCGTTTCTCGGGCCCGATTCTAGTGTACTGAGCATTCTCAGTACACTAAAACTGCTCTTTACTGTCTAATTTCACTTCTGCAATGTATATACATGCATTGCGGAAGTGAAATTAAGTAAAAGAAGTGTTAAAAATAAAAAATATATATTCTCACCTCTCAGGCGTGTGTCCCGCACCATCTAGCTCCTGGGGCTTAAGGACCTGGCGTTGCGTGGCAACCCAATCAGCTGATGCGGTCATGTGACTGATCAGCTGATCGGGAGGCCCCGCCTCGCCTCACCAGGTCCTTAAGCCCTGGGAGCTAGACGGCGCGGGATACACGCCAGAGAGGTGAGGATCTTTTTTTTTTTTATTTAACCTTTGCTTCACTCTCGCAAAGTACAGTATAAATATACATTTCGGGAGTGAAAGTGCCCGACTTCGCTGCACTTTGCAGGCTCGGGCTTTACATGTCCGGATCCGTGAAAATCACGGATCTGGACACAGAAATGTCATCCGGAGGTCACTGCCGATGCTGTCCTTTCCTGTCCGTGGGTCCCTGCAAAAAGTAGGATTCCCACGGACAGGAAAAAATCGCAATGTGAAAGCAGCCTAAGAATTATTTTATATCCTGCTGATCTACCAGTTATCTGAATCCTGAGCTCTTTATAACCCCGTCCACACCACTGATTGACTGATTTCAGTGTATACTGTGCAAAAGCAGAAGGCTGACAATCGTAGTGGGAGTAAGGTGGAGACTGTATAACACCAGGCCAAGTATTCCTTTGGTGATATAACAATGATTTAATAAAAATACCCTAAGCATTCCAGTAAGTGACACGTCTCTGGAATCGGGGTCTCTGCACCTACATTATGCTGCTCTCTGATAAGACAGCAAAATCCCCATGACAGATTTCCTTTATAAATAATGTTGTGCATTGTTTAAGACTTTTTTTGTTTGTTCACAGCCAATCGTATTCAGCCCATGGTGCGTATTCTCAGAGCAAGCTCGCCCTTGTGTTATTTACCTATTATCTACAACATCTGCTGAGTCAAGAAGGTAGTTACGTGACTGCCAATGCCGTAGACCCTGGGGTTGTGAATACTGACCTCTACAAGCATGTATGGAGTCTAGGGAGATTTGTGAAATGGATGACTGGCTGGCTATTTTTAAAGGTAGGTACTTCTAAATTAAATTTTCATTTTATATATGCTTAATTCTATTCCACTCCCTTTATGCATTAGTGTTGATTGGTTGAGATCGGACTTTTAGCAACAGCTATATCAGTACGTTGCAGGAGATACTAAATGTTACTGTATCTTCTGTACTTTTCCATTAGCACAAAGACATGGGTCATACAACCAGCTGTGGCGAGTACCACTGCTCAGCTCACTCAAGAAAAATATTCATTTCCCTTCTTATTTTTTGAAAACTACAACTAAAAACTTGGAAAATAACAGCAGATGTGATGAATACTGCATAAAATAACCACTGATAAGTTGCCTGGCAAAAATGGCCAAGAGTTATTGAGTTTTTGAACGAAATTGCCCACCGTATTCTCACTCATGGCTGGGTTCACAAGACTATATCTTCTCCATCTGAGAGAAATGGTTCAATTATGCTAATCAGACTCTGATCAGAGTAAACAGGGTGGGATTCATTTTCTCACATGTGGTTAAAAATAAAAAATCAATTTTTCATTCCGTCAGTCAGTAAAAGGTCATGTGAGTGTCGGGAAATGTTTTTCACCGACCCTCAGACTTGAGTGGTCACACACCATCAAATTCTTGGAGGCAAGTCATGCATGCTGCAATAGTTTTTCTCAACCTATTGACCAAAGGAAAAAATCGGACATGTGCACTGCCTCATTGAAAGACATTGGTTCGACTGCAGTTTGATTTTTTTTGGCGGATCATACTTGGACTAAAAAGAATTATTTTCAACAGCATATTCTAAAAAAACTGCTCCCAGTTTAACACCACAACTATAATATAATAATTTTGTACTAATTTTTATGGTAGTGGGGGGGGCTGTTTATGTTGGATTTATTGCTCTTGTGAACAATCATTTGATATCCCTCATTAATCATGATATGAAGATGTTTACATTTATTTTGGCTAAGAGGCCTAATTTTCTTTCGCCATTTTGCTGAAATTTGCCAAGTTCGGGTTTGTATCTGGATATCAATCACAATACATTATACGTTAAAGGGAACCAACCAGCAAGTTTTAGGGCTATAAAGTGAAGCCAGTGCGTTACAGAACCAGGATGCTGAATACAATCATACATTTACTTCAATGATTACTTGTGTGATTGCAGAGAAAACTGTTCTCAAACACCGGGAAAACAGTGCTGCAAATTAGCATATGTGCAGCATAGTGTCACTATGTGGGGTTGGGTTTATTTGTATTACTGTCCTGTGGAATCTAAGCCAAACCCACCCCCCTCCCTCTCTCAATCCATGTCACTATATACCAGGCACATTACATCTGACATCATGCATGGTGATAGCACAATGTCAGGCTCCTATGTGCCCGAGATCATCAGTCCCTCCCGCCTTCCTCCCCAGCCTCTCACTGCTTCTACTGTCTGTAATTGGCTGGTCATAGGAGAAGGCCTTGCCCCCTCCAGTCATTGCACGTCCCTGGTCTCCTCTCCTCAGAGATCAAAGTCACAAGCAGGAGAGGAGACCAGAACAGATGATCTCCTCTATTGTCATCTGTGATCTGTCATGACAATAGCAGGGATCATCTTTCCTGGTCTCCTCTTCTACTTGTGACTACTGTTTGTGACTGAGGTGACTGGGGACGTGCAGCGACTAGAGGGGGGGGGCCTTCTCCTGTAACCGACTGATCACAGACAGGAGAAGTAATGAGAGGCCGGAGACGAAGGCGAGGGGGGAAGGACTGATGAGCTTGGGCACATAGAAGCTTGAATTGTGCTATCACCATGCAGAATGTCAGATGTAATGTGCCTGGTATATAGTGACAGGGAGGGAGAGAGAGAGGGGAAGGGTTTGACTTAGAGCCCACAGGGGATTAATACAAATAAACCCAGTCCCTCATTGTAACGCTGTGCATCACATGCTAATTTGCTGCACTGTGTTTCCGGTGTTTGATAACACTTTTCTCTACAATTATACATGTAATCATTGAAGTTAAGGTATAATTACTGCAAGCAGAGTTCGTGGCACAATGCTGGGCGGACCGCCTGCTCTGACAGCATGAAGCAGCGGGAAGTGACGGCAAGCCAAGGCTGAGAAGCTGGTGGTGCTCCCTCCAATGGTGAGCACTGAGCATCAATATTAACAGT
>JARQOC010000002.1:149678942-149699828 GCA_033576535.1 Allobates femoralis | reverse complement strand
CCTGAAATTGCCTCTTCCACAACCTCATGCGGGGAGATTCAGCCAATCCTATGTTACTATGGTGTTACAGGTCCTTCAGAAGGAGAATTTTAGTATTGTATTACTATTTGCTGAAAGATAATAACATGTACTATGATTGGAAATAGTCAAATCATTCATGATTTTACTACGCATCCTGTGATCAAACAAAGGATGTCATTGTGAATACTCACAGTATATACCCGAAGGCTTTGAACACCACACAGGATTTTTTTTAACATTTTATTGATTTTCAAATGAAAAGTTAAAGTGCATTTTCACTGGCAGATAGGGGGCATTTAAATTAGTAGATTATGGTGAACAAGTGTTCTTAGGTCGGCCTCACACCACGGTTTTAACCTGCCAGTTTGAACCGGACCGAAGCTGATCACGTTTTGCCCCAATGTATCCCTATGATGTCGGATTAGTGCTATTTGGCCATCCGGTTTGCTGTATTCTCTCCCTGACTCAGCATAATTTTTTGCCTCCGGTGCAAAAATCGGACAAAATCAGATCCTCCCGGATCCGGGGTGATCCAGCGCCCATAACATGGGAGTCTATGGGTGCCGGATGGCATCGGATCCAGCAAAAAGTCTAATTGTTTTCCGGATGCCTTGTACTGAACAGCTCCGGCTCTGAAATGCAGCTGTGCTCATTCAGAACCATGGACAGCAGCATAATTTCAGAGCCACCGCTGAGCGTTCAGCACCATGGAGAGCTCCACTGCACAGACAGCTGAAATTTCAGCATCGTGGACAAAAGCACTGCACACGCGGGCTTAAATTTCAGCACCGCAGACAGCAGTAGACACGAGTGCGGCACCCCATTGATCAGGACGCCACAAATGGGTACTGCACACATAAAAGAGTGTGCAGTATTCCTGTGGCTGAGGAGTTGGGATGCTGCATAAGGAACCCTCATCACACCCCATTTACACATACACACCCTAGAGCAGGGGACCGTGGGTAGACCCGCTGTAGGGAGGAACCAGTCCCTGGGAGGAGCTCAGGCAGGGTAGAAAAGTGTGTGAATGGGAGGAAAGTGAGGCCAGTGAGGATGAGCTCCAGTGGGGAGTGAGGAGTAGATGGCGGAGGTGCCGTCAGGACTGAAGGGGACCCTATGGGCACCAGGTGTTGTGGTGCGCCCAAATCCGGATCCGGTACGACTACCGGCCGGAGGGGTTCAGTCCCGGAACGGAGGACCGGCTCCGAGAGTGCTGCGGGTGTTCATCCCCGACCACTGAACCGGAGGCCTGAGCTTCTTCAGGAAGTTGTATCCGACACCCGGGGCACCCAGAAAAAGGCCCCATATAGGATCCGGAGGGCTCAGAGAGGAGTCGTTCAGTTAGAGAGGATCTGAGGGAGCTGGCTTCAGGCTCTGCGTGCGGAGGTGATGAGGAAGGCAGGAGAGAGCGCAGGAAGGGACCGGAGAGGAAAAGTAGGCATTCAACCGAGGGACCCAAGTGCGGCATCTTAACTCCCAGCGACTACCCAGGCCAGGCAGGCTCATGAAGACTGTGTTTAAAGAACTGCCAATAAACTCATTGCAAGTTATAAACTGTGTGGTGTATTTCATTCACCTGTGCCTGAGAAGTCGCCAAACTGTTTCACAACTCCCATCATTCACTACTGCCCTGGAGATCCTGCTCCACCTATGGGGAGTGAAACCAACTTGCTGCTTCACCATAACCCTGGAGGACTGTCCCGCAGCCCCGGTACCATTACCAGAGGCATAGGTGGCTTCACAAAACACTTTTATTTAAAATTTTATTGACTCTTTTCAGTGATCACCAGGGCCATGGACCGGGCAACAGGCCCCATGACATCCCCAGTAAATCCACGCCCTGGGACAGGTGAGCTTTTGGTGTCACGTAAAACCGGGTACTCTGTGCCTTGAACTGTGTTAAAAAGACTTTATTTGATGCAGCCCAAATTAGCGGGGTCAGAGACTTAACAACATTTGCAGGCCCAGGGGCGTGCCTCAGCCCCTCATCGTGGGAGGGCCATGCCAGAGGCGAGAAACTACAAGCCCGCCCCAATTGCCACCGGAAAACTAAGGGGCGGGCCAGAGACTAAAGTACTCCTGCCGGAAACTATAAAGAGCAGCAGGAAGGGCGCAGCAGTAGACTGACAATGAAGCATGGGTAAAGTCAACAGGTCTGCAAAGATGGCGGCGAGACAGCTAAGAGACTTGATACATGAGGTGGAGGAAGAGAGCCGTTCTGAGGCCGATGAACAGGGTGTGGCTTCCCTCCTGTCCCATGTGGGGGATTCCGCATTCTGGAAGGCCACCTTGAGAGACTTAAGGACCCAACTGAACGAGACCTTAGACTGGACCTTCAGGCGCTGGAGCGCCAATACCTGGGCTGAGCTGTCCCAGTTGGCTGAGCAGTGAGAGCCTAGCAGTCCAGAGCCAGAGGCATGGGCAAGAGCCCCGACACCGCGTGAGCCTGAGAGTGCCAGCAGTGAGCTGCATCCGGGCCCCCAGCCTGCCTTGGAGGAGAGACCAACACCTGCAGCAGTTGAGCCAGTGACCCCCGTGATCCCTGCCCAAGATGAAGAACCCGACGCTGAGCCCGAGGAGGACATCCCGGAGACCCCTACGGAGGTGCCAGTTGGGATCGTGGAGGCCAAAGTCGAGGAACCAGCCCACAGCGCAGACCCGAGGAGGTGGAAGACCCGGAGGAGGAGGGCGAGATCAGCAGTACTGAGCAAGTCGGGGCATTCGGGCCCCGCACGGGATGGTGGCAGCTCCAATCTCACTGGCCAGTGGGACGAGTTAGCGCGGCTGCTGTGTATGGAGCTCCAGAATATGCTCTGGTTCCAGCCCCGAAACAGCCGACTTTGTTCGTCAGAGGCTCCTGGCCGACCAGGCAGAGAGGCAGTGCCGCCGTGAGAGATGGTGGGCCTAGGAGCAGGAGAACATGTTGCTGAGGAATAGGGCCTGAGGACTGCCACCAATTGCCCCGGAGGATCCCAGAACAGGTACTGTAACAACCTTTAATTCAAACAATGGGTGGGGTTTTATCCGGGAACCCGGCCTGTATGAGGAGGTCTTTGTGAGCAGGAGGGATGTTGAGACTCCCCTCCGCAAAGGACACACAGACAGGGACTTATACTACTTTGATGAAGTGAACTATGAGCGGCACCTTGGTCGTAGAGTCTGGTATGCCCTGCAAGTCTATAGATGTGAGGATTAGAGTGTTCATGGCCCATTGTATATAGTTTAGTAGTGTGCTGATTCTTGTAATGAATAATGTGTGAATTGATTACTGTGTGTCAGCTTCTGGACAGTTACCTGTTAAGCCGAAGGACTCTATAATGTGTGCATTTTCACGGCCCGGTGGTGATATGGACACTATACAAGTGACGGACACTACCACCGGGACTGCACTGTTACCCGGCCACGTTTTGGCTGGATGTGACTGTTTAAATTTTTTTATTTTTCCTGTTGGTCCTTTTGACCCTGTAACGTTAAAAGCAAAATGCCTCCTAAAAAAGGGACGAAAAGCACAGCATATGGTTACTGTTTATGTGTTAATAATAATGTAAAATTTTAATCTGTACCCGGTCGGGTCACTCGTGGATGAGTGAGTTTAACCAAGGGGGAATGTGGCGGCCCACTGGTCGGGACGCCATGAAGGGCTACTGCACCCATAAAGGAGTGTGTAGTATTCCTGTGGCTGATGAGTTGGGATGCTGCATAAGGGACCCTTATCACTCCCCATTTACACATACACACCCTAGAGTACAACTGTAGGGAAGGAATCTGGGCACCGGAGGGCTTTTGGTGTTTGTCCTAGGCTTGCATGTGCTGCCAGCTATTGCTGGTAGCATATGGTGTTGCACAGGTCTGCACAAGGTCCAATCACAAAAATGTCCAAAAATTTAGAAGAAACAGACGGCACTCACCATTAGTTGAAGGTTCTTTTAATCCCAGTGCTCCGTTAGGAGGTGCGGGTTACAAACATTATGTGACGAGGAGGGAGGTGCGGGAGGACGATGGGCGCACGTTTCGCCTGGTTAGGCTTCCACGGGTCCTGGGTCCACATAAGGTTAGAATGCATTTTAGGTTCATCCTGAAAGTTCACACAAAAGCCAAATATCTCTAACCTTTTGTGAGTATGCATGCAAATTAGCCATGTGGTGGTGGCAAAAAAGGCCAGCTTCAGCACCCTGTGCGCTCTCTGACCCCCACACATCCCTATGCACTCTGTACCCCTCCTGATTTCACTTGCCTGCGCTGACATCTGGCCGTTGTGCCCTATCTCACAGCTGTATGATGTGCACAGACTGCTGGCAGCTTATGAATTAGCCGACAGTGGATCTTTGTCACTATACTTGGGAAGCATTGATCTCCTTCACCACTCTTCATAAGCTGCCAGCAGTCTGAGGCTGTGCACATCGTACAGCTGTGACATAGGAGATAGCAGCCGGGTGTCAGCACCACTGGGTTGAATGAGAAGCAGCCACAGGGCCCACTGTCAGGGGGACAGACAGAGCGCACAGGGGCCCCCTGCTGGGGGTGTGGGTGGGGTTATACAGAGCGCACAGGGGCCCCCTGTTAGGGAGGAAAGACAGAGCACACAGGGGCCCCTTGCCAGGGGGGAAACAGGCAGCTCACAGTGGCCCTCTGTTAGTGGGTGAGAGATAAAGCACCCAGGGGAGAAGAGACACAACTTTCGGTAGTAGAATGAACAGGGTGGGAGAATGACAGCACACACGGGGGGAGAATCAGTGCATGGGGGGAGAACGCACAGGATGGGAGACACAGTGCGCAGGGGGGAGACATACAGCACACTAGGGGGAGAGACTGTGCGCAGGGGAGAGAGACAGCACACAGCAGGGGAACGAATGCACAGGGGGAAAGAAACGTACCACAGCCTCTATATAAAAAAGACCACTTACGGGGGGGAGGGAGCACGGGGAAGATCGCTCAAAGGAGAGAGCACAGAGGGGAGAAGGCAGAACAGGGGAGAGAGCAAACAGGGGGAGAAAGCGCAAACTGGGAGAGAGCATTGGGAGAGAGGGAGTTTACAGGGAAAAGACAAGTCAAATGAGAGACACAGAGGGGAGAAGACAGCACATGTGTAGAGAGACCGAAAAGCGAGAGGTGCACAGGGGGAGAGACAGCTGCCATACCTAGCGTCACCGAGCCCGTCCCCATTGTGATGTCGCTGCCCTCCCGATGCATCGGGCCCACATCTACTACATATACATATATATTTATGAATAAAATATGTTTGTGTGTGTATAACAGGCTATCGGGCAGAATGTTCCACAATTGTTTCACTTTGTTGTAGTTTTCTCTTGCATACTAACCTCTGTCCTTTGGTAAAGCTGCGCTCAACTGAGCCCGCATATTCAGCAGAACTCGTCTGTTTCCTTTTTACTTTTTCTATCCCATGTGGCATTCTTCCTATTTGAGCATGAGATCCCGTTGTCCATTAAATTAGTGAAGCTGTGCAAATGTTCCTGTATAAAGTCTTCAGCAATCAAGAGGGTACTAAATCTGATTCCTCTTACCTTCCTTCTTATATCTAAAACTTTTCTCATGATTGCAGCTGCTGCACACTGTAAACGACAGTATAGCAAATATACCATTTTTAACGTACCGGTAATAGATTTCACAATCAAATGGTATATTGATGAGGATATTAATGCAGCTGACCTATTAGTTATGTTGACACTTATTTTTCATGGAGTTGCTTTACCTGTTGAAAAAGAAAGGTGCAGTTGTTAGTTGTCCATATTACTAGTTTATGTTCACATTTTTTCAAAGGACTAAAAATGTAAAATTGTAACTGTGCCCAGTGAACACTATTAAATGGAGATTACCCCCCAAACAAAAAAAAATACAACTTTTCTTACAAAAGAAACAAACTTCACTATAGTGCTGTACAATTAAAAAATATATCACTCAAAAGGCAGAGATAAAAAAATATAATGTATGCCACACCTCAAAGGCCAAAATAAACTGAATCTTTAACAGGTTGATAGTTGGGATCTCCCTGTAATAGGTATATGAGTTGATCTCTGTGAGCGCAATAAAATTACTTCCCTGTGTTTGCAGATTAAAGAGATTTAGCCTTTATTTTTCTTGGACCACTTTCTGGGAATTCATGAACTTGAGGAGATTGGCTTTTCTACATATGAAAAAGGCATAAATAAAAGGATGGTAATTGGTTCTAGATGAGATGTACGGTATTCATGTTTTGTTCACGTTATTCTGTTTTGTCCTAATTTTTTTTAAACAGTGGTGTACAAAGCCACTATGTGGCTATGAGTCAGAGGAGAGAGATGGTGGCAGCGCCAGGCCCCCATCCCACCTGGCATCACACATTCAACTATATTGGCATCTTATATGCCAATATAATTAAAAAAAGTGATGGTAGATGGAGGCTTACACTTCACACTGCACTTACCTCCGACCATTATATAGTGTGCATGGTTATGTGGGGCCCATTATACAGTTGGCAGGTGTAACACCGCTCTGTTTGCACTTTGTTTTGCCAGCGTTACTGTGAATTTTAGTGCTCTTACTCTATGCTCCTTCCCCCTAATCAGCTGGGATACTTTTGTCTTTTACCTTTAAGGATGCTGCTCGGTTTTCTTCTCCACTGCGTAGCCATCTGCATGTTGTAAAGTCTTTGCTGAGCTGAAAAACCATCCACGTTTGCGGTCTCTGGCTGCCACTTGAGAAGCTACCCACAGGTTGTGAGGTACCCTGCTGCTGCGTCACTTTCCATGTGTACCCTAGGCCTTTGATCCTGTATTGTGTATACTGGTTCCTGTTTGTGCCTAGGGTGTGTGCTGCCACACCTTCCCCATTTTAATAGGGGCAGTTTGTGCGCCTTGAATTGCTGTCCCCAACCTATTGCTGAGGGTCAGTTCCTATTTAAAGTTCCTCTTCCTTTTTGGGTGTTGCAAGAGCTTCACATTATGTTGCAGAACGTAACCATTATGTTTGGTCCAGCATGCTGCTCCTGGTCTGCCTTTGTCTCCAGCTCCAGTCCTGCCAGCTACAAGTTCTGAGATAGCTGATATCTGCCTGTCTTTGCCCCTGGACCTGTCCTGTCCATGTGTTTTCCGTGGTACCAGAGTTCTTGCCTTGAATGTGCAATCCTGCTGTGTGATATTCCTGAAGCCGTTCAGTGCCTTGAACCTTGTACCTAGTGACTGTGAGTTTCCTGTGTCTTGTGAATAAACCTGTGTTCATCTTTTAAAGTTGGAGTCCAGTGTTCCTGCTGAGCATGTACTACACTGTGCTCATGCTACTGTCGTGTGCTTGCATTGTCCAGCTCCGGTCTGCTCCTGCGGTGCAAGTTTCAATCAGGTCCATTCCATGCTTGTAGTGCTTGCACTGTTCTGTTGTGCTCGCACTACTTAGCTCTGGTAGGCTCCTGTGGTAATCATATCATGCAGTTCCGGTCCACTCTTGCAGTGCTTGCACCATCTTGCTTGGGTCGTTTTCAGCCAGTGACCGATTTCCGGAGGCTGATGACCGATGTCTGGAGCCTGATGACCAATGTCTGGAGCCTGGTGACTAATGTCTGGAGCCTGATGACCAATGTCCGGACACTGATAACCGATGTCCGGAGCCTGTGTCCCAGATGTCCTGCCTGTGTCTTAGATGTCAAGTGCCTGTGTCCAGATGTCCTACCTGTGTCCTAGATGTCCAGCTTGTTTCCAGATGTTCTCTCCGAGGTCCTGGTCATCCAGCCCATGTTCCTGAGTTGACCCCGCTTGTTTTCCTGGATGGGCTCCTCCTCCATGTTCCTAGGAAGTCTCCAGCCTTGTATTCTAGTGACAGCTATGCCTGAGTTTCCTGGATCTGACCAGTCGGTGTCCTAAGATGCCCAGTCGGTGTTCCTTGACCTGTGCTCTCCGTGTTATTCCTGTGTCCTGACGTCCAACCTGTTCCCTGGGATCCATCCTGTGATGATGTCCACCCGAGGTTGATGTCTGATATTCTCTTGCTGTGCCAGTGCTACACCTGAGGCCTGAGTCAGAGGTTCTCCTGATATGCCCATGCCAGACGACCCGGGAGTGGATCAACCCATGATGACCTCCTGCCATGCCGTCGTATGACATCCGTCAACCTGAGATATCCCCATGCCTGATGTGCGGAATCAGGAGCCTGGCATATTGTCTTGTAACTTGTACTGTGAGTTTATATTTAGTAAACTTTATGTTCTTTTTACCTGAAGTTGTGCAGTGTCTTCAAGCCCTGACTCTTATCACCTTGCCCACTTGCTCAGCTGCCACAGACCCTGGTCGCTGCCCTTCCCTAAAGCATACATATGTCAAAGACAGCATCTCACAACAGCGGTGGTAAATTTCAACTTGCCTTTATTTCTTCCCCCATGCGACATTTTATACTATGTATGTGTTTCGACCAGAGCTGGGGTGCGTGGGGTACTCGGTCACCGGGGCTTCTGTGTGGGATGTCACGGGTGGTCGGTATCCCCGGTGCCGTGCCCTGGCGAACAATTATACCAGGTGTTAATGGTAAAACGGTGGGGGTTAAAAGGGGTATTTACAGGGGAACGTGACGCCACCTGTAGAGTCCGGTAAGGTGGTACCGGCGCTGCCGGCCGGCCGCTGAGGTGATGGAGGGGGCAGCAGTGTGTAGTACAGCTCCCCACAGGTGGAGCTTTACCTCAGGGCAGCGATGTTGTGAGACGGTGAGGGAGGGCAGTGATGGTAAATGGTGGTGCAGTTCTTACCCCTCTGCTGTAGATGTTGATGATGATGAGTCCTTTGAGCTGCGGCAGGAAGAATAACAGAAACCAGTTCTTGTTTAACTTTGCTTTACTCGGTACCGGATGATGATATAACAATACACGGTACAGTTTGGTTTAGAGGGTTGTCACCAACTCAGGATTTTCCTCTTAAGGAGTCTATAGATGTTCCTTCTTTGTCTTTCAGGGTTTCTATTCTCTTTCTAGATCTTTCCTTCTTTCCCACCTTCGCAGAGCTCACCCGCCAGTCCTGCAGTCTGTGTCTAGTAGGATTAAATTGACTATTACCAGTCCAAATGGGAACAGCAGGAACGCACAAGTTTCCCACTTGACACCGGGTTTCAGTCTTTCCTCACTAGTGTAGGACCGTCTTTTGGGCATGAGGGGTGAGGTAACTTGTGGTGCTGTCAGCAACCCGGTCTGGTTGGGCCTGCAGCTCGTCGGCTTCGCAGTCAGGGATGAACTCCTGGCTGCCTCGGTATCCGTGTCACCTGTGAACCCTCAACATGACCAGCTGGTTCCTACCAGTCTAGGTCCGTTGCCATCTGTCCTGGGCCCCCACATATAGTTGGGGTACCCTCCACTCAGCTCAGGCTGCCAGGCGTGACCACACTGTCTGCCTTCCCAACGCCGTCTCAGGTAAAATCTTAACTGTCACTCTGCTCTATCCTAAGCTCCGCCCACCACCTGTGGAACCTACCATAAAGTCAGTTTCCCCTACACTAAGTGGTGTGGTCCTAGGTGAGTGCTAAAAATAGACTCCATAAGCATTAAATCGTAACCTGGCAACTTACAAGTAAAAACACATTTTATATTCAAGTGTAATACCATTCTGTGGCACATACCCGCAGGGGCGCCACACACCCCCTTGGTGAAACACACCCGTCCGCGGGTGTCAAACCAAACCTGGAATAAAATGCATTTTACATATAACATTGAACATTTAAAACATTTTTATTAACAGGTGAACCAGGTAACTTTCAAACATAAAATAACAAAATCTTACGTTCATTTGTATTCTTCCTTTGCAGGAGGCTCAGTTCTTATAACGTTGCATTTAACTAATAAACTTTGACTATAGTCTAGTCCTTGTTGGTCCAACGGGGACCAGGTAACATGTCTCTGATTATTGAACAGAGTCTTAAAAATGAAAAATTTTCAAAAACCAAGGAAAAATAAGAAAACAGGTTACCAGTCCATACAGCGCTAGTCCATCCGCTGCAGGCTGTTTAAGGGGTGTTGAAACAGGGATTTGCCACTACCAGTCCTGTGGCTATGGTCCATTTTAAAAATAAGAAAAAGGGAAAGTTCAAAAGTTCAACAGGTCAAGTCTGTTAGGAATTAAAAATCATAACTATATACAATCAAATAACAAATGTATTTCAACAATTAAACCAAACTTTACACTTTCAACAGTGCAATACCGGGTTAACTCTTTACTGCTCAACTTACTGACCCGGATTGCAAACCTTCCCCGGGGGCCTGCGTGGCGTTCATAGGTGATCACATCACCACGATACAGGTCCCGTTTTGGATGGCCTTGGGGAACTGCAGATAGATGGACTCTCCTTTCTCCAACCGCTGCTGCTGATGCTGGTACCGCGACCCTCCATAGCTCGCGGGGCCCGGCCTCCTCCGTACCACCGGCTCCTCCTCCGTCAGCTCGGGCTCCTTCAGGAACTGGATGAAGTCCTCCGCCTCGGTGATATCCTCCTTTCCGGGCTCCACAAGGGGTGCATAAACCGGTCCCAGGGAATCAGCAGCTGGGACTGCCATTGCCTCACAGCCGGTTACAGGTAACAGGTCCGGAGCCTGACCAGGTATATTGAGTCCGCTCCCGGCCGCATCCTGCTTAGTTCTTATAGTCCATAACCGGTGTGGGCTGGCGCTCGACCCGCCCCCTTGGTTGATTGAGAGCAATGGGGGCGGGGAGACTTTTTGGCGCCTCTTGAATGGCCTATGTCTGTTGAGGGGCCGAGGCACGCCCCTAGGCCGGCACATTGTTGTTTTTGCACTTTTAAGCCCGCCCACCACGAAGTTCCTGTGGGCAAGTCCTTCGGGCTTTTCCGGAGCCCGCCACTACCTTCGTCACTCCTCGGCAGAGTGGAGGGGGCGGGGCTTATCTTCCCGCTCTTTCTCCTGCTGTGACGCAGTTGTAATTTCTGAGGCGATGTAATGGTGGCTCTGCACAGTTTTTTTAATCCACACAGTTAGACAATAATAAAGTTCTTAAGGCACACTTCACCTGGTAGATACCAGGCTGGCTCATCCTGTTCGTGACGCCAATTTGTTTCGACCAGAGCTGGGGTGCGTGGGGTACTCGGTCACCGGGGCTTCTGTGTGGGATGTCACGGGTGGTCGGTATCCCCGGTGCCGTGCCCTGGCGAACAATTATACCAGGTGTTAATGGTAAAACGGTGGGGGTTAAAAGGGGTATTTACAGGGGAACGTGACGCCACCTGTAGAGTCCGGTAAGGTGGTACCGGCGCTGCCGGCCGGCCGCTGAGGTGATGGAGGGGGCAGCAGTGTGTAGTACAGCTCCCCACAGGTGGAGCTTTACCTCAGGGCAGCGATGTTGTGAGACGGTGAGGGAGGGCAGTGATGGTAAATGGTGGTGCAGTTCTTACCCCTCTGCTGTAGATGTTGATGATGATGAGTCCTTTGAGCTGCGGCAGGAAGAATAACAGAAACCAGTTCTTGTTTAACTTTGCTTTACTCGGTACCGGATGATGATATAACAATACACGGTACAGTTTGGTTTAGAGGGTTGTCACCAACTCAGGATTTTCCTCTTAAGGAGTCTATAGATGTTCCTTCTTTGTCTTTCAGGGTTTCTATTCTCTTTCTAGATCTTTCCTTCTTTCCCACCTTCGCAGAGCTCACCCGCCAGTCCTGCAGTCTGTGTCTAGTAGGATTAAATTGACTATTACCAGTCCAAATGGGAACAGCAGGAACGCACAAGTTTCCCACTTGACACCGGGTTTCAGTCTTTCCTCACTAGTGTAGGACCGTCTTTTGGGCATGAGGGGTGAGGTAACTTGTGGTGCTGTCAGCAACCCGGTCTGGTTGGGCCTGCAGCTCGTCGGCTTCGCAGTCAGGGATGAACTCCTGGCTGCCTCGGTATCCGTGTCACCTGTGAACCCTCAACATGACCAGCTGGTTCCTACCAGTCTAGGTCCGTTGCCATCTGTCCTGGGCCCCCACATATAGTTGGGGTACCCTCCACTCAGCTCAGGCTGCCAGGCGTGACCACACTGTCTGCCTTCCCAACGCCGTCTCAGGTAAAATCTTAACTGTCACTCTGCTCTATCCTAAGCTCCGCCCACCACCTGTGGAACCTACCATAAAGTCAGTTTCCCCTACACTAAGTGGTGTGGTCCTAGGTGAGTGCTAAAAATAGACTCCATAAGCATTAAATCGTAACCTGGCAACTTACAAGTAAAAACACATTTTATATTCAAGTGTAATACCATTCTGTGGCACATACCCGCAGGGGCGCCACACATGTCCTTTATCAAGCACCAAATACACTGAAATTGTCAGCCTTAAAAAGTGTAATCCACACCCCCTCAATTAACAGACAATCAATACAAATCCCATTACACCAATTTACAAAAAATTTCAAAGTTACAAAAGCTTAAAATACCCCATAATATCATTTTCCCCAAAGTTCTAACAAACCCTCACCGGCACAATGTAAATACAGTCCATCAGTCCAGTGACTGCGCCGCGATCGTTCTCATCGTACATGTGTCCATAGAGTCCATTGTAAACATGTCCACCATTCGGATTCTTTGTATATCACGTTGTCCTGGGGATCTTACACCAATGAGAGTCCAGGGCGCATAAAGCTTCACATCCCACCAATCTTGTCTGTTTCCATATCGTGCATGCGCGGAAATCCTTCCCTAGTCTCGGCAGGCCTGGGTCCCCCTGTGGTCCAGTGGGTCAACATATACAACTACCACCTCGGACGCACACGCCACACGTTGCCATGGCCTGATGGCGTGGGAGCGCAAGCAAGCCTGCATGTAACAGCAGGGCTATCTGATGTCTATTATACATTTTACAGGGATATGTGAAGCCCATTATACAGGTTGAAGGATTATGTGAAGCTCATTATACAGTTTGCAGGGCTATGTGGGGCCATTCTACAGTTTACCAGGCTATGTGGGGGCCTTTAATACAGTTTGCTGGCTATGTTTGAGCCATTATACAGTTTGCAGTTTTGTGTGGGGCTCATTATACTTTTTTGAGATATTTTCCAATTTGGAGGGGCCATCATACTGTGTGGTAGGGTGTAAGGGAGATTATATTTTATGGTGGGCTGTTATAATTTACGCTGACCCATTATACATATGGAGGGCTGTGTTGGGGTCATTTTGTTGTGTTGAGGTCACTGTGGGGGTATCATATTTTGCAGGGTGAGAGATAATGTAGGGTTATCAAACAGTGCTTGTGAAGGCTACTTTGTAAAAATTGAGTGTGCAATGCAATAATGTGCAGGCCCCTATCACAGACCTTTGTGCTGATGATCTGGCTCGTACTTTACAGAGAATATAGAAAATATCCATCTGGAAATCAGCTCCCAGCCACCAAGTGTCGTTATTCCCTTCCCTCCCCACATCTCATCTGATTCACTCTTCACATTTCACTCAGTCAAAGAAGAAGTCTCCAGTCTCTTTTCTTCTCATCCTACTACATGCACTGCTGATCACATTTCCTCACACCTACCCAAGACTTTCTCTCCGGTTATTACTGCCTGCCTAACTAAAATCTTCAATCTCTCCCTCTCTTCTGGCATATTCCCATCCTCTTCAAACACTCCATCATTACTCCATTATTAAACAAATCTTCTCTTGACCCATTCTGCACAAATAACTATAGACCAGTCTCCAATCTCCCCATTACCTCTAAACTCTTGGAGCGCTTGGTCTACTCCTCCTGCCTTACTCATTTCTTCTCTACTCACTGTCTTCTAGATCCATTACATTCTGGCTTCCGCCTCCTACATTGTACAGAAACTGCCCTCATCAAAGTGACTGATGACCTTTTGACAGCAGAACGTCATGGTGATGCTTGTTCTTCTTGATCTCTCTGCAGCTTTGACACTGTTGACCTCCATCCTCTACACTTTATGCTCCACTCAATTGGCATAGAGAACCCCACTCTCTCCTAGTTCTTTCTGACCGCTCTTTCAGTGTATCACTAGCTGGCACCACCTCTTCTGTTCTTCCTCTCACTAATGCGGTCCCTCAGGATTCAGTCCTTGGCCCCTATACTCTTTTCACTACACTGCCCCATTTGGACAGATCATCAGCAAATTTGGCTTCTAGTACCATCTTTATGCTGATGACACAATCTATACACTTTTTCCCCTGACCCCCACTGTACTACAGAACACCAGTGAATATCTGTCTGCAGTTTTCAACATCATGTCCACTCTCTATCTGAAGCTGCTTCATCATCTATTAATCTCCCTAAATTTGACTTCTCCATCTCAGTGTGTGGCACCACGATAATGCCTAGGCAGCTGATTCACTGTCTGGGTTTATGTTTGACACCAATGTTTCCTTCACCTCTTATTTACAATCTCTCGCCCGGTCTTGTCACTTGCACGTGAGGAACATCTCTAGAATCCACCCCTTTCTCACCATGGAGGCATCAAAAACCCTCACTGTGACCCTAATCCACTCCTGCCTAGGTTATTGTAATTCTCTATTAATTGGCCTCCCCACTCACTAGAATTTTCCCTCTCGAGTCCATCCTTGATGCAGCAGCCAGGGTCACCTATCTGGCCAATCGTTACTTGGATGCTGCCGATCTGTGCCAGTTATTGCACTGATTACCGATACATGATAGGATCCAATTTAAATGGCTTTTTCTCACCCACAGAGCTCTTCACAGCATGGCACCTGCTAAATCTCCTCCCTCATCTTTGCTTATGAACCTACCCATTCACTATGCTGTGGAAGCGACTTTGGACTAACATCTACACTAATCCTTACCTCCCACTCCCGGCTAAAAGACATCTTCTGAGCTGCACCAACCTTTTGGAATGCTCTACCACAAGAAATTAGGACTAACCACAACCTACACAATCTTATGCTCTTCTTAAAGCATTTCTTTTTAGGGTCACCTATCACGTTCCCTAATCTAAGTCCTTTATACATAGCCCATTCACTATTTCTCTGAACACAATTCTCCATCAAACTCAACCAAACCCAAAAGCTCTACACAGATTGGCTGGTGATGGCTCATACAGATTTTATCTGCGCCCCATTTCTTTAAGATGGCTGGACCATCACTGTAAATAAGCACCTGTAGTTTGTGTCACTCCAATCTCATTTTAGACGGTAAGCTCTTTAAACAGGGTCATTATTATTTTTGATTTAATTATTGTATTTTCTATAACTTTGTTACTTATGACTATTGCAATATGAACATCTGAATTGTAAAGCACGGTGGAATATGTTGGTGTCATATATATAAAAATTAATATATTATGTATATCATACAGTCTTCAAGGGTACTTTTGTTGGCACCCATAGTTAAAAGGGGCCATGAAAGTAGTATCTTAATGCATGGAACACTCAGTTTCAAAAGAAGCAAAATTACTTAGTAAGACTGCAAAGTTGTTAGATATGCTCTACTGTAACCCTGCTGAATATAGTTTTATTTAATTTTTTGTAGGGGTGGCCCAATTAAGACTTCTACTATTCACCCCTGCGATTCTTATGTACTCCCCTGGTTTAAACCATAAGCAAATGTGTCTGAATAAAAGATAAGGGCAAGACTTGACTTAATACATATGGTCTCTGCTTCTGGTCCTTTCTGTATCCTTAGGCACATTTTGACTAACTGGAATAAAATATATATTGCTAGCACAATGTTCTGTTATACAATGTTCATACTCTAATCAGAGCCATTTTTCAATTGAGATGCTGAAATGAATGTCACTTGAGATAAAGCAAAGTGCATAGATTGTTCTGTACATTAACATGTCATTTTCTGCTAGCCTAATAGAGCTTATTATGGTTTATTCTTCCTACATACACTAATGGATACATTCAGTTTTATTTATGAAGTATTTAGAATTCTACAAAAAAAATAGTAAATCACCAAAGTCTGTACGATCTTGATTCATGACTACATTCTTTGAAAAGCTAGTGCTTTATTAGATCTGGTACTTTATAACAATGTTCTCTAATTAAAGTATATTGCTGTTTATGTGAGTTAGGGCACGGACACACTCATCAGAGTTTGACTCAGGAGACTCTGAAATGGATGGAGCAGTGACCTTGAACGGCCTCTCCCTATCTGGACGGGGCTGTCAGCTGGTTGTGTTTTTGTGCAGCTCCAGCCTCCCTGTCCAGAGAGGGAGAGGCGATTCAGGGTCATTGCTCCAGCCCTTTCAGAGTCTCCTCAGTCAAACTCGGATGTAACTAGGATAGTGTGTCCAAGCCCTTAGGGTGAAGGCACACTGGCGTCAAACTCGCGCGAGTGCTAAGTGAGAAAAACTTGCATTGCACTCAGACCAATGTTAAACAATCTGTCAGGTCAGATTGTTATTTTTTTCCTCCTCTGAACTCAAATTTCAAGTTAAATGCGAGTCAAATCGCAGCATGCTGTGATTGTATGCGAGTTTAACATGCGAGAGGCCAATGAAAGTCTATGGGTGCGAGAGAATAACGTGCACAGACAGCACACTGTGCAAGTTTGTAGCATGGGCTTTCCCATGATGGTAAAAGTTAGAATAGACAGATAGATAAGCTAGATTGGTTTTCCCAGTCTCCCACTGCTACTTCCAGGGCCGCCTATTAAACTACTTGCATATTCACTGCACTGTCAGACAAACAGCCAATCACAGAAGCTCACACTCTGTTGTTGTAGTCAGTCTGGGTTTCCTCAATCTAGAGAGTAATTCTGCTTGGTTGCCATACACATTAGTGTATGGAAACCAACCTGCCATTATAGGGTGTTAAATAAATAATTTAAAAAAGTGTAGGTCTTCGCAGCATTTTTATGTCCAGCTTGATGAAAGCAGACAGTGCGAGCTGCCACCCTTAGCTGCCTAATTTTTCCTTGGCTGGCAAAAAAAATGTGTGGGCTCCGCCCTATTTTTAATTGCCAGCCAAAGTAAAACTAGGCAGCTGAGGGCTGATATTCTTAGCAGGCTGAGGGCCCCTTGTTGTAGGGGCCCCCCAGGTTAAAGAATAGTAGCTTGTAGCCACCCCTGAAAACGGCACATTTATAAGAAGCACCATTTCCAGGTGCTTTACCATGCTCTTCCAGCGGCCCTAGTGGTCAGTGGCATGCTGGATAATAAGGGGTTAATACAAGCTTTGTTTTACCAGCTGGTATTACGCCCTGAGATTCTTAATGTCAGGCCACGTTTTGACCCAGCTATTAAGTATCTCCAATGAAGGAGTAAAAAAAAAAATCTAAATTACTTACCGATAATGTTTTTTTCCGGAGCCACGACAGCACCACCTGAGAGAGAGGACCGCCCATCCAAGACAGGAAACCTCTGAGATAAAAAGGCGGGACCTCTCCTGGACCTCAGTTTAGGTTACAGAGACCGGAGAGGAGAACCCAACAAGCATTAGTACACAACCACCACCAAAAGAAATCAACAATTCACACCCCCCAAACGTGACCAACACTAACAGGCAATAGGGAGGGATGCGGTGTTGCTGTCGTGGCTCCGGAAAAAAACATTACCGGTTAGTAATTTAGATTTTTCCATCATCGCCACGACAGCACCACCTGAGAGATTTCAGAGAAAAGAAAATTAGGGAGGAACCACCGCTTGCAGAACCCGTCTACCAAAGGTCACCTCATCAGTGGAAGAAAGATCAAGCCTGTAATGCTTGAAGAAAGTAGAAGGAGAAGACCAAGTAGCAGCCCTACAGATCAATTCTAAGGGGACATCAGCCTTCTCCGCCCAGGAAGCAGCCACTGCCCTGGTGGAATGAGCAGTAAGTCCCACCGGGACCTGCACCTGACTAGAAGAATAAGCAAGAGCAATGGCTTCCCTCAACCACCTATCAAGGGTACCCTTGGACACTGCCTTACCCCTAGAGGCCCCCTGAAAGGAAAAAAAGAGCGACGGAGCCTGACGCCAGGCCGCGGATTTGTCCAAGTAGATAAGCAACGCCCTCCTGACATCTAACGTGTGGAGAACCTCTTCTTTCTGATTTGCAGGACAATCACAGAAGGAAGGGAGGACAATCTCCTGCATCCTGTGTAACTTGGTAGCCACCTTGGGAAGATAGGAAGGGTCCAGGTGGAGGATGACCCTGTCCTGCAAAATCTGAGTATAAGGCCCCACCACCGACAAGGCCTGCAGGTCACTAATACGTCTGGCCGACGTCAAAGCCACCAACAGGACCACCTTCAGAGTAAGGACCTTAGGTGAAGCAGAAGATAAAGGCTCAAAGGGAGGCTTGGTTAAGTCATCCAGAACCAAATTGAGATCCCAAGGAGGCACCTTCGGACAGGGAACAGGAGTGGTCCGCTTGCAGGACTGTATAAACCTCGTCACCCAAGAAGACCCAGCGAGGGGACAATGGTACAGGGCCCCAAGGCCGAAACTTGGAGAGCTTCAGGGTAATGACAGAGAGACCCATCTCCCACCCCCTCTGGAGGAATTCTAAAAGAGGACAGAAATTTTTTCCACACTTTACCATAAATGTTGGTGGTAACCGGCTTCCGACTGGACATCAGCGTATGAACAAGGCCCTCTGAGAATCCCCTACGCGACAGGAGCCGCCGTTCAAGTTCCATGCCGTCAGCCGGAGACCTGCGGATGGTGGACCGGCCCCTGGGACAGGAGAGACTGGGAGAGGGGGAGAGTCCAGGGAGCCTGCACGGATAGGCGACTGAGCCAAAAGAACCAAGCTCTCCGGGGCCAGAAGGGCACAATCATGATGACCCTGGCCCCGTCCTTCCTGACCTTCTGAAGCACTGCAGGGATCATCACCAAGGGAGGGAAGGCATACAGAAGGCCCAAGGACCAGGGGATCAGCAGAGCGTCCACAGCAAAGGGCCGGTCTCTGGGATTCAGAGAACAGAACCGTCGCACCGGCCTGTTCTCCCGAGTGGCAAATAAATCTATCTCCGGAAGGCCCCACCTGTCCACAACTGAGCGAAAACCCCCGGATCCAGGGCCCACTCCCCCTGTCGGAGCTGCACCCTGCTGAGAAAATCCGCCATGGAATTCGCCACCCCCTGTATGTGAAGGGCCGAGAGGGAAATGTGACGTTCCTCCAACAACTGACAAATGTCCCGCGTAAGGCCCATGAGTAGCTGAGACCGGGTGCCCTCCTGACGGTTCAAGTAAGCCACCGACACACTGTTGTCGGAGAGCACTCTTAGATGGCCCCCCTGAAGGGAAGGAAGGAACACAGAAACCGCCTCCCAAACTGCCAGGAGCTCCCGCATATTTGAAGACATCCTGGAGAGGCGTGAGTCCCAGGCTCCCTGAGCGGACAGGTCCCGAAGGTGGGACCCCCATCCCCAGGAACTGGCATCCGTGGTAATTACGTCGGAGACCGGACAACCCCACGGGACGCCCGCGGAGAGGTGCTCGGGGACCAGCCACCACCCCAGAGAATCTAAAGTCAGAGGGGACAGAACAACCTGTGCATCCAAGGCCGCCCCCAACCTGGAGAACCTCCCACTGAAGGGCCCAAGAGTGCAACTGTGCCCAAGAAACTGCTGGGATACAGGACGTGAGGGAGCCCAAGAGAGACATAGCCCTCCTTAAAGTCACTCGAGGAGAGTCCCGTATTGCAGAAAGGGATGACCGAAGACGCAATTATTTTTCCTCCTGAAGGAGGCAAAGCTGAGACTGTGAATCCAGAAGCATCCCCAGAAACAGCTGTCACGTGGCGGGAACTAGCCTGGATTTTTCCAGATTGACAATCCATCCCAGCTGACCCAGGGAAGACTGAACCATTTGCAGACAGTCGAGGCACTGAGCTCTGGAGTCCCCCACAATCAGCAGATCGTCCAGATACGGAATAATCAAAATTTGCTGACGTCGGAAGTGAGCCATCACTTCTGCCAGCAGCCTCGTGAAAATCCGCTGAGCCATCGCCAGCCCGAAGGGGAGAGCCCGGTACTGGAAATGACAGAGGGAGCCCCCCATATACAGGGCGAACCTCAGAAACGGCTGGTGGTGACGGTGAACCGGAACATGATAGTATGCATCTTTCAGATCCAGTACCACCATGAAACAATTTGGAAACAATAACCTGATTGCCGACTTCAAAGTCTCCATCTTGAACGAACGCTGCACCAGGAAGCTGTTCAGGTGTTTCAGGTTTATAATCGTCTGGAACGAACCGTCCGGCTTTGGCACGAGAAACAGCGTGCAATAGAACCCCTGCTGCAGTCGGCTGGAGGAACCGTGGAAACAACCCCTTTTTTCACAAGGGCCCGCACCTCCCCCATCAGAAAATTGCATTTTTCCGGACTGCTGACAGACGTCAGACCCCACCGGAGCCGAAGCGAACTCCAGTTTCAAGCCATCTCTGAGAAGAGTGAGAGCCCAATCGCAAGCCCCAATTTCGGACCAGGCTGGGAGAAAGTGGGCAAGCCTTCCTCCCACCTGGAGCGAGCCGTCACTTAGACTGGGGCTTCCTGTCAAAGGAGGAACCCTTGAAACCCGACTTCTTGTCTCTCCTGTCGGCCCAAGAATCTCGGGTCCGACGAGGGACCTCCGCTTGGCAAACCGTGGCTTACGAAAGGAACGACCACGAAAGATGGAAGCCGGAATCCCTGAGGGGAAAAGTTTCTTATTGTCACTAGCATGTTCCAAGATATCATCCAGCGGTTTGCCAAACAGAAAATCACCTGTACAAGGTAAAGAACACAACTTAGACTTCGATTGGGCATCACCTGGCCAGGCTTTTAACCATAAGGCACGACGAGCAGCATTAGAGAATGACGTAGCCTTCGCCGCCAATTTCAGAGAGTCAGCCGAGGAATCCACCAGAAAAGCTGCCGCAGAAAGAGTCAAAGGAAAGGAAGACAAAATCTCCTCCTTAGGAGCCTCGTCCCTCACCTGAGCCTCCAACTGCTGCAACCAAATCATGAGGGACCGTGCGAATGATGTA
>JARQOC010000002.1:149659155-149672187 GCA_033576535.1 Allobates femoralis | reverse complement strand
GCAAATGTGGAGGGCAGAGTATGGGGACTGAATGAAGGGCACACAAGGGATTGAGGCTGCATATGGAGCAAATGTGGGGAAAAGGGGGGAGGATGTATGAAGAGAAAATGGTGGGGATTAGGAATGTATGAAGAGCACACTGGGTGAGTGGGGGGATTGGAGCTGCAAATGGGGAAAGATGGGGGCTGTATGTAGAACAAACAGCGGGGACTGGGGCTGTATGAGGAGCAAAGGGGGGTATGGGGACTGTATTAGGAGCAAATGTGTGGGAGGATGGGGCTGCATGAGGAGCAAACGTGGGGTCGGATGGGGGCTGTATGAGGAGCAAACTGGAGGGGTTAGGGCTGTATGAGAATAGGTATGGGAAGTGAGGAGGGGATAAGTGTAAACATAGTATGTGGAGTGAGAGGGGGATGGGTGTGAACACAGTATGTGGAGTGGGATGGGGGAGTGAGGTAGTGAGGAAATAGTAGGAAATGAGTGAGGGGACTGTGTGAGGCCACAGCCAGGAGGGAACAGTATGTTGAGGATGGGGAGGTTGATGAGGGAGAATAGTATAAACAGTGGGGAGTATAGGGGGACACAGTGTGAGAGGACAGTGTGACCAGGGAGCCCAGTATGGATAGGAGAGGGCAGTGTGGAGGGCATATACCATAAGAGGGACAGTGTGTAAATCATATTTTGTGCAGGGAACAGTGAGGAGGAGCAACTCTTTATTCAGGAGCACAGTGTAGAGCAGATATTTTTACTTGGGAGAATTTGACCATTCTGCTATTTTTAAGGGTATTGTGCCGAGATGTGATGAAGAAGACCGGAGAAGATGGAAATCTGCAGAGACGAGCTGTGGATGTGAAAACTCATCATGGTGTCAGAAACAAAGTCATCTATAAAGTACCTGCATTTAATTGATTGTTTGTGATACTAATTCTCATTAGTTCTGTATGTAGTTCTCGTATAGTTTGATGATGACTGATAACAACAAGTCTTAGGGTATGTGCCCACAGGATACTTTTCCAGCATTTTTGCTGTGGTTTCCGCCTGCAGTTTACCCTTGGTTTTATGTTAATTTATGTTAATTAGTTCCTGCGTTTGGGCTTCCAGCAAAGCCAATGTGTTTCACAGAAACGCTGTGCCCACACATTGGTTTTGCTAGTGTCAAGAAGTGTGAGATCCCTCTGGTTTTGCTGCAGATGGGAAAGAATGATAATGTTCTATTTTTACTGCGTTTTTGCTACAGTCAATGGCAAAAATGCTGGAAAAACACAGTAAAAACGCAGTAAAACCACGCAAAAAACACTAAGAATGCAGGACCTGAACGCAGCAAATTTCCTGGCATGGACTCTAGAGATCCTTGAAACCAGTACCAGTTTTATTGCATTCAGGACTGCTTGAAAAACGTCCTGTGGGCACATACCCTAAGCAACTCCCTACCATTGTTAAGGATATATTAGGAGCTGTAGGTTCATGCAGCACAAATGTGTATGGGTCTGACCTGACATAACAATTGTTTTACCATGTACTGATGGAGGTTATATGGATGTATTTTTGTATCTATAGGGAGTGTCTAGTGATGTATTTCTGTACCTATGGTGGTTCTGATGATGTATCCCTGAGAGTTTTGATGCTGTGTTTCTATACTGATGAGGGTTCTATGAATGTATATCTGTACCTCTGCTTGGTCTAGTAATGTATTTCTGTACTGATGAGGGTTGTGGTGTATTTCTGTACTGAAGATGGTTCTAGTTATGTATTTCTGTACCTCAGGTGGTTCTTGTGATGTGTTCCTGTACTGATAGTGATTCTAAAGATTTTCTAGGTAGTTGTTGTGATGCATTTCTGTACAAATGAAGGTTCTGGTGATATACTTCTGTACCTCTGGTAATGTATTCCTTTGCTGTTATGCGTTGTGATTGTGTACACATGTAACAATCAATAACTTGTAAGATTACGTGATACATGGCTATGTTAATAAAGTGTTGTGCTATCTGGCAATTTAAGGGTTCTATGTTTTTATTTGTTAGAAGCATTAAAGGGGTTGTCCTTAGTTTGTGTTAAGTCTGCAGTCACTCTGTGTCACTTTAGGTGACTGCAGGCATTTGAATTCTCAAAGTGTGCACACTTCACAATGTCAGGATTGGTGTCGGGGGTGAGAGAGGGAGGTCATGAAACCATAATTATGTGATTTACATACATGCAGTCACATGGTGACTAGACATGCTAGGCCTCGATCAATAAAAATGAATTGAGTGAGGCCGGACAGGTGTAGTCAGAATGTTGCTAGAAGTATATAAACTTAATTCTTGTGCTCACATGACCGTCCAATCTTGCCATTGGCACAGGTGAATCCTGAAAGTGTGCAGTGAGAATTCAGAGGCCCTGTAGCATGTCGGCTGTCAGAGGAGGGGGCGGTCGCCGAAATGAATTCTTGCCTCGGGTGCCAGAAAACCTAGAAGCCCTATGACTTTCAGTGACAACAGCCCTTGCGATACCTGTAAGCCTAGTTAGAAGTATAGCATCAAGCTCAACCACTAATTAGGTGCTCAAGGGAAAAAGGTCAAACAGTATAAAGTTTTAGCCCTGGCACACATCACGTGAAAAAAGAAAGAGGAAAATGGTAGTTGCTTTTCAGGTTTTTAATATTCAGTGCAAAGTGTGTAGTTTCCAAAAAAACGATGTTTCAGCTCAGGCACAAGCCTTCATCAGGAAGACAATTGAAAGGCAGAATGAAGAGGTGTGAGATTCTATAATGGTATAGGATGAATCCTGTCGCTTTGGTGCTGTAGTAATCACAGCCCCTTCGTTATGTTTGGAAACAGATTCTATGATATACTATGTGCCTTGTTAGACAGATTGCCAGATTGACTTTAAGGGGATGAGACCTATTTTTCATATGTAGCTGGAACTGTTACACTCGGGTTGCCAGGCGCAAGAAAGAAAAGGAATTCCTGTTCAGGGTAGAACATGAGGATTGCCTGGTAGCCTTAAATGTAGGCAGGTACTGTTGGGGTACATTATTAGTAGTAGGATAGGTCCCAAAGGTCCTTCTGTATGTAAGAAAAGGTGAGGATTATTATCTTTCTCAGATTTAATTAAAGACAGAGAAAGTGCATACCAGGTAGTTTTGTTATCGCTGGCCTGTGGCTCTCTCCTGTGTCCGTCTGTGTGGGGCGTCTGTATGGAGGCCGGGAGCCCCGAGTGTAACAGTTCCAGCTACATATGAAAAGCAGGTCTCATCCCCTTAAAGTCAATCTGGCAATCTGTCTAACAAGGCACATAGTATATCCTAGAATCTGTTTCCAAACATAACGTAGGGGCTGTGATTACTACAGCACCAAAGCGACAGGATTCATCCAATTGCTTCCTGATGAAGGCTCGTGCCTGAGCCAAAACGTCGTTTTTTTGGAAACTACACCCTTTGCACTGAAAATTAAACACCTGAAAAGCAACTACCATTTTCCTCTTTCTTTTTTCACGCAATGTGTGCCAGGGCTAAAACTTTATACTATACCTGAAATCCTGCTGTCTTGTTGATATACTCTGGTACCCACATCGAGTGATTGAAAACATCATTTATCAAGTTTAGGATATATGTACTATGCACAGGGTACATGTGTGTTATGACTGGAAAAGATAAGTAAAAGATTTGTGGTAACTATATTGTGAAATAGGAAGAGAAATTGGTGTTATAGAGTAGAAATATATCATCTGCTTCCTTTTAAATTATTAACTGCAAGCTTGCCAGAGCAATTCTCCAGATGATGTAGAACTTAGAGTAGTAACCTTTATGGCTTCTGTTCATTGCAAATTTTGCTTGCTTTGCAATGTACTGTATGTGTCCAATACAGAACGGTACATGGAACTAAGGATTTAGCCTGACCAGATACCAAATACCAGATAGAAAGATACCCAGCCAACCTTGACTCGGGCTAATTTTGGAAATGGATCATGACTTCTACCCTACCTATCTAAATAATACCAAACTAAACTAGAGTAATGTTGGGCATAAATCTTAAATCCTCCTAAAGTATCAAATTCTAAATATGCTGATTTGCAACATATCCACTGACCATAAAGAAATCTGAAAGAATTGAAAAGGTATGCTCACACTGGCTATTATATAGCAATACTCAAAGAAAAAGAAAAAATAGTAAATATCCTAAAATAATTAAATAATTAGTGCATGTATATAAAATGAGGTACTTAGTTGACTTTTTTTTAATTAAAAAATAACAGCTATCCTATCATGTCAAGATGACCCATAGCAGGACAGTCATAGCATCTAATATTAAAAACCTCATTGAATGCCTAGTGACGTAAATGTGCATAAGGATTGACCAGGATTGACCAGGACTGGGGCCCAACATGGACAACCAAGAATGGGAAGCCATATGAATGTAGTGTTCAGCTCAAAGAATGGGAGGCCATACACTTATGTTTAATGCTGAAAAAAAACACAAAGAAATGTACTATAGGGTTATATACATGCAATGTGTAGGAGCATGTTCACACTGGCTATTAAACAGCAAACCCCAATAAAAAGCAAAAATTAGCAAATACCCTAAAATAAGTAAATAATTAGCAATATTGGCCATAAAGAGTAGATCTGGTGAGAAATAAAACTTGTGTTCTTATGGCCCTGTCACACGCATCAATCTGGCCTGCGATGTCGGAAGCAATGTGCGGGTGCGCGCTCGCTTCCGACATCGCAGGCCAGCTGTCACACGGCAGGATGTTGCCGGTGACGCGGCGGCGATGCGGGCAGAGCGAGCGATCCTCAGCAACGCTGCGGTATAGGCTGGATCGCCGCCGACATCGCTATTGCGGTGTCAGACGGTGCGATCCAGCCTAATCGCTGGTTGCAGATTGACAGGTTTATGTTCATGCTGGTAAACCTGTCAACCTGTGACCAGCGATAAATCGCAGTTGCGTCGCGCTGTCACACAGCACAATGCACTTTTCAGCGATGTCGCTATCGACATTGACACGTGTGACAGGGCCATTAGATTTTCATGTGCAGAACCTTCATGCAGCCTCTACCTGCAAAGTGCAGATATTTTGTCCTTTAAATGTCTTTTTCATTATTTTCCACTGTTATGGTAACAGCTTGGTAACTTATATTACACCTTATTTTACAAGGAAGAAAATATAGAAACTGCTTAAATCCATGCAGATGCTGCTGTGAGCACAGGAATTTCCTGGCTATTAAAAGGATTTTCTCAACTTTTTAAATGGGTAAAAATGTGCACTTGTCAGAGTTTTGCACAACCTTCACCGACTGTCATCCCACCTGAGGATTTCCCTGGTGTCTGGGATCAACTCAGGCAGACTTGAGCGTCAACCTGCTGTGTGCTGATTCATAGGCAGGCTAGCAAGAGTTAGTCTCTGCTGTCTGCTTGTTCATCTTTATCACATGTTGTGGGAAAGCCTATCACTTCTGCTCCCCTCCTATTTATGCTGGTGTAATCTTTGTAACCATGCCAGCAATAGATTGTCCTCAGTGGGTCTGTGAGGTGTGGTGTCCCAGATTCTGGTAAAAGTTGTGCTAATTGGTTGATGCGGTGTTGGAATTACTCTTCTGTTGTTTTGTTGCTTCCTACCTGCTCTTGTTTTTTCTCCTGCAACTCTTATTGACTTTATCTTTGTGTGCGCGTGCTTAGTGACAGTTATAGTTTTCCCTTGTCTGTTTTTATCTTTGGGTGTCTTTACTTCCCTGTCCTGAGGGGAAATGTAATCAGGTCTGGTCTGGAGCAGGACCAGATCAGAGACTCGCCATTAGGTGTACTCCTGATATAAAGGATAGCATACGGCCTCCCAGCTTGAGGAACACATCAGGTGCCCTTTGTCACCAAGATTCCATAGTCATCATGACAGAAATGCTCAATTAGACGAGCAGCTTTGGCTGTTTAAATCTTAATTAAAAATCCTCTTCATTCTGAAAAACACAAGGGTTTTTAATTTCATAGTTTACTGCTTGTTGCTTAGGTTGTTTGTTGCCTAGGCCATTTCTCCAATCTAAGGGTACGTTCCCATGATCCAGAGACAATGCGTCCTGGACATAGCGTCACTTCTCTCACAGAAAAGTGAGTGTTCTCTGCAGGAGATTGCAACATCTGTGCTCATGATCAGCGCTCGGAGATCAAACATGATTTTTCAAGCAGGCTTCTGCTAGTCGTTCTCTGTATCTCCCTATCAGTGGTGCAAGAAAGGACCAAGACCTATGTGTATGTGCAAATGGGTCTCATGAGTGTGGGAATATAATCGGTGTGGGGCTGTGATATACTGTATTTTCATAATTTTAAATAATATTCCAGCACCAGTGAGGCTCGGTGCTCTGCAGGAGGCTTTCCCTGTCAGGGACTTGGTATCCAGGCTTCATAATTAATTTTTGTCAACCTCTGCTTGTAGGGGCATGGCCGGCATGCAGACCGTGGAGGCTGCTTATAGCTTAAGCTCTGGCACAATCAGATTGAAAACAGCCCACAACAGCTCTCCTCACTGTCTCTGAGCCTCAAGAACCAGACCATTAGCTGCCTCAAGATCCTGTGGCCATGATGACACAAGGCAGAACACACATTAGCTGCCTCAAGATCCTGTGGCCATGATGACACAAGGCAGAACACAGAAACGGGGCTCCCCACCATGGCTGCCGGATTTCTTCCCTAAAGGTCAGACGACCCATGCATCAGGGAAGATGGCGGGAGCTTCTCCCTCTAGGTCCTCGCTCTCCTCGCAGGGCTCTGGGGGAGGGGAGAGTACAAAAGGAAGGCAGTAGGTCAGCTCTACCCCGATAACAAAAGGGGACATGAAAGACTTTTTAGCCTCAATCAGCTCCTCCCTGAGGAAAAATATGCAGTCCATGCTGAGGGAGGTAAAAGGTGAAATAATATCCTTAGGGGAGCATACTACTCATGTGGAAAGCAAGATGGCAGAATATGCAACTGCTATCAATAGACTTATAGATGAAAATGAAGCACTTAAAGAAGAAATGACACATGTACATGATAAGATGTATGACCTGGAAGATAGATCCAGGAGGAATAATGTACACATAAGAGGCATACCAGAAGATGTAGCTGATAAAGATTTAGCAACCTTCATTCAAAATTTCGTACAGACTGTGCTTCCTGCATTAACCCCAAGGGATTTGATGATAGACAGGATCTACAGAGCACCGAAGCCCAAACATGTGAACCCAGCTTTCCCAAGAGACACGAGGGCCCTGATATACTTCTTTACCACTAAAGATGCATTTTTACAGCAGATGAGGAAGTCCCCCTCAACTGCCAACAGAATTAAAGAATCTGCAAGTATTTCCAGATTTATCAGCAGCCACCCTGGCCAAAAGGAGGGAATACACTCATGTCTGTAAGGCACTTATAGATGTCAGTATCCGCTACAAATGGGGTTTTGTAAAATTGCTGATCTCCTATGAAGGGCAAACGGTTAGCTGCTCTTCCCCCCAAGCAAGCTGAAGATAAGCTACTGTGATGGTAAATTTCCATTACCATTCCCTTTACACCTAAACAATGCCAAGCAAGGAGGAAAATCAACCAAGAATGGGCCCCGGCTTGAGATGAAGGACGAGACGTGATGTGGTTGAGCTGGAGTTTTCTGATGGGTCCTTTACAGAATCTTGATCTGCACTGAGTTAGACATTCTCAGAGGGTTCTGGATTCATGATTCTTTGTTTTCAATTTTTGTTCTTTTTTTTTTTTATACCTTTTTTGTTCTCGTTTTGCTTGTTTTTTTTCTACATAGTATCTATATACTCGTGTATAAGCCGAGTTTTTCATCCCAAAATTTGGGCTGAAAAGTCTCCCCCTCGGCTTATACACGGGTCAATACAGTAGGCTGCGTGGTGGGGGCTGTGGAGGCTGGAGGAGGCGGGGGGAGGCTGCTGTATGAGCGGCCCCGTCACGTGGGGCCGCTCATTATATATGCACTGCTTCCCCCTGTCAATCAGCGGCAGGGGGAAGCAGTGCATATATGCCCCCAAATGCTGGCACTCTCCCCCCTTGTAAGGGCCCCCCGCTGCGTATCTTACCATCCCGGTCTTCTGCACAGCGCCGCTCCTCGGTGCTCCGTTCTTCATGCTCCCGTCCTGCTACATCCGGGATCTCCGGCCGTCGCAGGCATATGACGTCATCGCGCGACGGCCGGGGATCCCGGATGCAGCGAGGATGGAGCATGGAGAACGGAGCAACGAGGAGCGGCGCTGTGCAGAAGACTGGGATGGTAAGATAAGCAGCGGGGGGGGGGGGGAACCCTTACACCTCTGGGGCTGCTGTATACTACCACTGGGGCTGTATATACCTCTGGGGCTGCTGTATACTACTACTGGGGCTGTATATACCACTGGGTCTGCTGTATATACCTCTGGGGCTGCTGTATACTAACTACTGGGGCTGCTGTATATACCACTGGGGCTGCTGCTGTATATACCACTGGGGCTTCTGCTGTATACTACCACTGGGGCTGCTGTATATACCTCTGGGGCTGCTGTATACTAACTACTGGGGCTGCTGCTGTATGTACCACTGGGACTGCTGCTGTATATACCACTGGGGCTGCTGCTGTATACTACCACTGGGGCTGCTGTATATACCTCTGGGGCTGCTGTATACTACCTACTGGGGCTGCTGCTGTATATACCACTGGGGCTGCTGCTGTATTTACCACTGGGGCTGCTGCTGTATACTACCACTGGGGCTGCTGTATATACCTCTGAGGCTGCTGTATACTAACTACTGGGGCTGCTGCTGTATATACCACTGGGGCTGCTGCTGTATATACCACTGGGGCTGCTGCTGTATACTACCACTGGGGCTGCTGTATATACCTCTGGAGCTGCTGTATACTAACTACTGGGGCTGCTGCTGTATATACCACTGGGGCTGCTGCTGTATATACCACTGGGGCTACTGCTGTATACTACCACTGGGGCTGCTGTATATACCTCTGGGGCTGCTGTATACCACACTGCTGGGGGCTGTATACCTGTGCTGGGATCCACCCTCGGCTTATACACGAGTCAATAGGTTTTCCCAGGTTTTGGGAGCAAAAGTAGGGGGTTCGGCTTATACACGGGTCGGCTTATACACGAGTATATACGGTACTTTATTATGCAATGATTCATAAGTCTGTTAACTTTGTACGTATGCAATGTACCAAGCCTCCTTTTGATGTGAGAATATTATGGATTGCAGCATGTATGCGTATTGCACCGTCCAAATACGAGTATGAGTATAGAACTCTTATCATTAAATGTTAAGGGGCTAAATTCCCCAGGTAAAAGATCAATGATGTGGCGGGAAATCAGGAAGTCCCAAGCGGACATAATCTGCTTGCCGGAGACGCATCTATTAAAGGAGGATAACTGTAGGATTCACAACCCTCAGTTCCCTCATAGACATTTTGCCAACAATTCTACCAAAAAAGCAGGGGTCTGTATTATGATTAAACATACTGTGGCCTTTGTGTGCATTCAGGAATATGCAGATCCTGTGGGCAGATTTTTGATTATTGTATGTACTTTAAATGGGGAACTACACACTATAATGGTTGTTTACGCCCCGAATGAGGCACAAATTTCTTTTTTGAGGAAAGTCCTCTATAAGGTTTCCGAAATGGAGCAAAGGGGCAAGATAATTTGTGGGGATTTTAACGCACCCATGGATGAAGAGTTAGACTGTTCCCCCGGGGAAACAACAGTGTCGGGGGAGTTGAGAATGCTGATGTAAGGGTATCGTTACCATGATTTCTGGAGGCACTCCCATGCGAATAAAAGAGATTATACTTTCTACTCCTTTCGACGCCGTATGTAGAGCAAGATAGACCATTTTTTGATAGATAGCAAAATCCTCCCAAGAAGTATATCTGCAAGAATAGGTTTGATTACATGGTCCGATCATGCACCTATTTCTCTGCAACTAGCGCTCTCCTACCATGCCAATCCTGCCTTCCGGTAGCACCTGAATAACTCGCTGTTATTGGATGAAAATGTGGTTGCCAGGGTCTCCTCCGAAATGAAACATTACTTTCTGACAAATGATACCATAGATATTTCAGATGAGACTTTGGTCAGCGCATAAAGTGGTAATCAGGGGAATCTTGTTGCAGCAGGCATCCTGTCTAACACACAAAATGGAAAAAAGTAGAAATGATCTTATTTCTTGCCTACACCAGTTGGAAACCCTAAAAAAAACCTCCCCTTCCTCCTCAATTTCAGAAGAAATTTACGTGATTAGGTTTAAATTGAGAGAAAGTCTTCTGTCAATATATACCCATAACTTACAGAGGCTCAAAACCAGACATTATGCAACAGATGACGGGGCTGGAGTTTTGCTAGCTCGTAAGGTCCGCAAAAGAGAAGTGAAATCAAGAATAGATCACCTCATAGACCAAAAGGGACACTACATTAGAAATCCGGTTGAGATAGTTAAAATGTTCTCTAAATACTATAATCACCTATGTAATTAAAAGATGATCCTCTCACCTTACAACCTAATCAGACAGACATTGATAAATATTTATAATCTATACGGTTGCCTCATGTCTCCCAAGAACAGTTCACTTTTTTAAACAGTTCTTTTACAGAGGAAGAAAGTAGATTCTCCATTGACCATACTAAATATCATAAAACCCCAGGTCCGGATGGATTTATCAAATGAATATTTTTGGAGCTGCCAAAAAATTCTGATTCCTTATCTTTTACGTTTATTCACAACATGGTGGAAGTCGGGGACAGTTTCTACGCCTAATTTGGAAGCAACAATTACTACTCTTCCTAAACCGGGGAAATCCCCTACTATTGCAGGCAATTTCAGACCTATTGCACTCTTAAATTGTGATCTTAAACTATCTAAAAAAATTCTTGCTTCCTATTTAAACTTGATAGTCCCTTCATTGATACCCCTGGACCAGGTTGGTTTCGTGTCAGGACGGGAAACCAAAGATGGTACACATAGAATGCTTAATCTAATTGGTGTGGTGAACTGTCTGGTCTCCCTAGTGCATATCTGTCACTTGATGCTGAAAAAGCGTTTGACAGGGTGCATTGGGGATATCTAAAGGCCGTCCTATCTAAATTTGGTCTGGAGGGCCCTATTTTATCTGCAATATGTGCCATGTATTCTACTCCATGTGCTAAAGTCTAGGCTTCCGTTTTTTTGTCTGAGACATTCCAGACAATGGAACCCGTCAGAGTTGTCCCTTGTCTCTTATCATATTCGCCCTGTGTATGGAGCCACTGGCTGAACGAATTAAATCTAATGCTACCATTTTTAGGATCATAGTTGGTGAGATGGCGCATAAAATAGGACTTTATGCGGATGATGTCATCATCTCTTGTGTAAATTTGGAGCATTCGTTTCCAGCTGTCATGGCCGAGTTGTACGAATTTGGTAAAATATCTTATTATAATCTAAATCCGTCCAAGTCATTGATTCTTCCAGTCTCGGTTCCGAATACTGTGCACGTTGTCTTGGAGGTGAAATTTTCCTTTAAGTGGATGGAAGATGGCATTCCCTATCTGGGTATTACCCTCACGGACTCACGGCATATTGTGGAGAAAAACTTTTCTAACTTGGTAAAACATGTTAAATCTGATTTAGATGACCTTCATGGGGTTATGACATCATTGATAGCTAGAATCAATGTATTTAAAATGAAAGTCCTCCCTAAAATTGTTTTTTCTTCCGGTGTATTCCATTAAGAATCCCAAATAGGTTCATTATAACGCTTCAAAAGCTAGCTGATGGATATATATGGGCGCACAAACAACCAATGGTAGCTAAGACCTTAATATATTACTCCTATGACTTAGCGGGGATGGGCATGCTTAACCTTGAAGCATATCACAAGGCGTCTATAGTATCAGGACTTAGAGATTGGTGGCACTTGGATAAGGATCATAGGTAGCTCCAAATTAAAGCATTCTACGCCAGACGGGGCTCTACCCGCCTGGTCTTAGAATCAGAGGTTATGAGAACAAGCTTATATACCTCTGGACTGCCCACTATGGAATCTGCACTACACTATTCGAGACGCATAGCTCCACCATTAATAAAAATTCCCGATTGAGGTGTCTCTGGGGGCTCTTGAGTCTCACATTCCATATATCGATTTACAAACATGGATATATGCGGGGGTTAAGACCCTTCATGACCTGGTGGGAAGCAATGGAATTCGACCCTTTGATCAGTTAGCCTCTAAATTCCCAGGTATTCGCCGCCTCTTCTATCAATATTTACAAATGCGTCACCTTTCTTTAACTCTCAATTAGATCGGAGAGTTAATGGATACTTCTTGCTAACTGGCTCTGCTCTGGGGGAGGGTCTCTGTAGTGTATAAAGCCCTAAATGATACAAACATAGATACAAAGCTCCCTTGTATGTCCAGCTGGGAGCTGGAATTTGAGATGTCCTCTGAACCAGAAGCATGGAGAGAGGGTCTTAGAGAGAGGTATTACATGTCTCATCCTGTCTTAACACCACTATCCAGCCCGCATGGCACATTTTGGTGCTGACCAGTCCCCACAATGTTGGAGGGGATGTGGAATGCAGGGCATCCTGTGTCATATGTGGTGGTTTTGCCCAATATTGTCTGTCTTATGGACAGATACTGAACACCTAATCTGGGAGGTCATTGGAATTCAGATAACATTGACCTCTAGCATGGTGATCTTACACATAGGTATTGAGGAGTTCCCACATATGATAAGAGCCATCTTATCACTTATATTTATAGCTGTTAGACTAAAGGCCCAGTTACACACACAGATAATTGTGCAGAGATTGTTCGTAGATCTCTGGTTGCAGTGAAATCATGGACACATTGTTCCATTTTGTGGCCGTGTACAAATGGAACAAGGTGTCCATGATTTCACTGCAACCAGAGATCTGCGAACAATCTCTGCACAAATTCTGTGCGTGTAACAGGGTCGTAACAGTGGCTGCTAACTGGAAGTGTGACAAGCAACCGACCATTGCACAAGTGGTTGAAAGAGTTAATACCCATTGCCTGCATGAACTA
>JARQOC010000002.1:149608018-149659055 GCA_033576535.1 Allobates femoralis | reverse complement strand
GCCCCAGCACTAATTAACAGGTGAGCCAAAAAAAAAACTGATTTGATCAAAACTACAAAAATAAAGCCAGTAAGTGACACCGCTAGAATCAGGGTCTCTGTCCCTCTTATATTGTCCTCAGATTTGGAAGCATAAACCTGGTACAAGATCCTCTTTAAATGTAATATATTTTATATTGAATGATGTTAATAACATTAGCACTAATAGATATTAATTGTAACCACATTTCTTGTATTTCATCCCCATACAGAATGCAGAAGAAGGAGCTGCCACTACAATTTATACATCTGTCTCACCAGACCTTGAAGGAATTGGAGGCTGCTACTTATATAATGGTCAAAGGACCAAATCTGCTGATTTGTCCTATAATATAGAACTTCAGAAGAAACTGTGGACTGAAAGCTGCAAGATGGCCTCCATCCCTGATTCATCGTAAAACATTACTTCTGTTAGCGGTTCTGCGGATGCAACCATTGAGGTTTCATCTGTTACATGATTCATTTGTGTTGCTTATTTCTCAGGAGCCAACATATTTGTTTAGTTATTAAAATCACTGACAGAAAAAAATAGATCAAATTAAGAATTTTGTAATCATAATATTCAAACCATGTGTAATATACAAGGTACAATTTCAGTCATTACCGTGATTATATACAGATTTTGCCTGAAGGATTCTGTCCTTTAATTCTGTGCTATGAATATTAATGGCTAACTGTGAACTGATCAGGCACGTTGTGTTCATGTTGCTTCAGAAGAGTCCTCTATGAATTCATTAAAATGTATGGCTTGCTTTGGGTATACTAATATGTTTCATTCGGAGAGCAGAATTATTCCTTTGACACACATTGTGGCCTTAATAATTTTGATGAGTTCATTAGATATTCACTTGGATGTAATAAGTAATTTTAGAAAGCTTAAGTTGTAATCATAGGAGATTTAAGAGTTTCTTATTTTTGAGTTTAAGAAAAGAAAAAAAATTAAAGAGATATTAATACTTCTTGCATGTGATATGGGTGCAAGATGTAAGGTGATAAACTATGTTCACTCAATTTTGCACTCAATTTCCACTAAGGCTGCAAACGGAACGGAGATCTCACTCTAATACAATCCACACACCCCAGATGCACAACATGTTGACACTACTCGCCAATCAAATGGGGTGATGAGTCCCCAAAATACACATTGCTACCCAACAGGCCAAACAGTCTTAGAAAGGCTATGGATTCTTTAGAGGAGACGAGGAATAAATCCTATTAAAGTTGTAGAGTCACGCTGGGGGGGCCGAGGTCCCCAGAAGTAGGAGAGAGCTGAGCGTAATGAGTCAAGGGAGCCTGCTCTGGCCCTGATACTGGGGTCCCTGACTCGCCCTGATCTCAAAGGTACCTCTGAGGGTGAGGAGGTTCGAGCCGCCAGCCTAAGTCCCTAAAGCTCCTGAGAAGCCCTAGGCCTAAGCCCCTACCTCCACCCACGGACCACGGAGCCCAGCAACTTCCAAGGGAGAGAAAACACAGCAGATTCAGATCAGTGTCTGCTCACACCAGGTCACAGTCCAGAAGTGAACTGAAATCAGCAACAACAGGTGGATGTCAACTGATCCATTTAAGGCAGAGGGGTGGAGAGCAACCAGCCCAGACACGCCCCTCAGCATATCTAAGCATTCACACACACACCTGCTACTACATGCTCCACTCATTAGCCTCATCTACTCACACTGAACAGGGAAAAAAAAGCTTAATTTAAACCTACAGCAGCAGCACTTCCATACTACAAGGCTGTCAATATGTAACATATCGGCTTTAAGATAAAATGTATAGCACATACAAGACAATGTGTAAAAGAGAAGCAAAATAATGCAAAATACAACAGTGTAAAATATTTAGAAAATTAGGAGAAATAACAGAAAATAGTATGCTTTAATATCAATCCATAAATGTTCTTCTTTTTCTTTCAGGTTAGAAAAATGATAGATCACAATTAGACTTAGTTGAACCCCTTTCAATAGTTCAAATCATCTTTTTATATCCCACCTCCTGAGCTTAGGTATCAGCTACCTAACTTGGGGAGCCGGCTGTCAGTAAGCATGACATCGGCTGTGACACCCGGAAAAAACTTGCCTTTGGAAGTACACTGAGCTGTAGGCTGATTTCCTGCTAAGGGGAAAAAAAAAACAAAAAAACCTCTTTAAATCTGATTTTCTAGCGAGTGTGGCGAGCTGAGTGTGACAGAGCGCAAGTGCGACAGCAGTAAGTGTCTCACTTGTGATTCAGTGACTTTGGATTAAGGGAGTTTGGAAGGGAGGACTTACTGAATTGCTGGTTGTATTTTGTTAATACTTTGCATTTCTTTTTACTTATCATTTCTGTCTGGTGCAATCCCCATTAGGAAATGAGCTCCATGATTGGCAATGCCATCCAGTGTACATCTTGCCACATGTATGCATTCCTTGACCAGCCGGTCGAGGGTGCATACTGCTGTGTGAAATGTGAGTACGTTGTGCATTTGGAAGCCCAGATACTGGATCTAAATGAACAACTGACAACGCTGAGATCCATAGACAATATGGAAAGGAGTCTGCTGCTCACTGAACAGCTGCTCAATGGGATAGATGTGGGGGAGGATGGTAGTATAGAGCTGCAGGACCGTGAGGTAGCCAGCTGGGTGACAGTTAGAAGGCGGGGTAGAGGGAAGGGTGCCAGGGAGGCTAGCCCTGATCTGGCACACCCCAATAAATTTGCTATGTTGGCAGATGAGGGGTGTGTGAGTTCAGGTACAGCACTGCTGCAGCAGGGCATGACCTCTGAAAGCCAGAGGAGTGGCTGCTCCAGTAAGGGGGAAAACAGGAGAGAAGGGCAGGCCAGACAGGTGCTGGTAGTGGGGGACTCAATTATTAGGGGAATAGATAGGGCAATCTGTCACAAAGACAGAGATCGTCGAACAGTGTGCTGCCTACCTGGCGCTCGAGTCCGGCACATCGCTGATCGGGTTGACAGATTACTGGGAGGGGCTGGTGAGGACCCAGCGGTCATGGTGCACATTGGCACAAATGACAAAGTTAGAGGTAGGTGGAAGGTCCTTAAAGATGATTTCAGGGAATTAGGCTGCAAGCTTAAGGCAAGGACCTCCAAGGTAGTATTCTCTGAAATACTGCCTGTACCACGTGCCACACCAGAGAGGCAAAGGGAGATTAGGGAGATAAATAAGTGGCTCAGGAATTGGTGTAGGAAGGAGGGGTTTGGGTTCCTGGAGAACTGGGCCGACTTCTCTGTTGGCTACAGGTTCTATGCTAGGGACGGGCTGCACCTCAATGGGGAGGGTGCAGCTGTGCTGGGGGAGAAAATGGCTAGAAGGTTGGAGGAGTGTTTAAACTAGGGATTGGGGGGGAGGCATGACTGGGCTGTTAATTTACAGGGCTATTGTTTGTTCAGAAATGACCGCACAAATAGGCGTGGAGGAGGTGTATGTTTATATGTAAAATCATCCTTAAAACCCATCCTGCGTGATAATATAGGTGAATCTAATGGAAATGTAGAGTCCCTGTGGGTGGAGATAAAGGGAGGGGGAAAAAATAATAAATTACTGATAGGGGTTTGTTATAAGTCCCCAACAGTGATGGAAGTGGAGGAGAATATCCTCATAAAGCAAATAGATGAAGCAGCGACTCAGGGAGAAGTCATTATTGTGGGGGACTTCAACTACCCTGAAATACATTGGGGATCAGAAACCTGCAGATCCAGCAAAGGTAATAAGTTTTTGAAAACTATGAGAGACAATTACCTTTCACAACTGGTTCAGGACCCAACAAGAAGGGGGGCACTGCTGGACCTAATATTAACTAACAGGCCGGACCGCATATCAAATATACGGGTTGGAGGTCACTTGGGTAATAGTGATCATAACTTAATAAGCTTTCAAGTATCCTTTACTAAGACGTGTAGTAGAGGGGCTACAAGGACACTAAACTTCAGGAAGGCAAATTTCCAACGGTTGAGAGATGATCTTAGTGCAATAAACTGGGACGATGTCCTGAGACATAAAAGTACACAACACAAATGGGAGATGTTTATTAGCATCCTGAATAGGACCTGTGCACAATATATACCCTATGGGAATAAGCATGCTAGAAATAGGAGGAAACCACTATGGCTAAATAAAACGGTAAGAAGTGCAATATGTGACAAAAAGAAAGCATTTAGGGAATTAAAGCAAGTAGGTAGTGATGAGGCATTAAATAAATACAGAAATTTAAATAACATTTGTAAAAAGCAAATCAAGGCAGCAAAGATTGAGACAGAGAGACTCATTGCCAGAGAAAGTAAAAAGAATCCCAAAATATTTTTTAACTACATAAATAGTAAGAAACTAAAAAATGATGGTGTTGGCCCCTTTAAAAATAGTCTGGGTGAAATGGTGGATGAGGATGAGGAAAAAGCCAATATGCTAAATGACTTTTTTTCAACAGTATTTACACAAGAAAATCCCATGACAGACAATATGATCAGTGATAACAAAAAGTCTCAATTAAATGTCACCTGCTTAACCCAAGAGGAAGTACGGCATCGTCTAAAAATCACTAAAATTGACAAATCCCCGGGCCCGGATGGGATACACCCCAGAGTGCTGCAGGAATTAAGTACTGTCATAGATAGACCATTATTTTTAATACTTAAAGATTCCATAATAACAGGGTCTGTACCACAGGACTGGCGTATAGCAAATGTGGTGCCAATATTCAAAAAGGGGACAAAAACTGAACTTGGAAATTATAGGCCAGTAAGCTTAACCTCTACTGTGGGTAAAATCCTAGAGGGTTTTCTAAGAGATGGAGTATCTGAAGAAAAATAACCTCATGACCCATTATCAATATGGTTTTACGAGGGACCGTTCCTGTCAAACTAATCTGATAAGCTTCTATGAAGAAGTAAGTTCTGGACTGGACCAAAGAAATGCAGTGGATGTGGTGTATATGGACTTTTCAAAAGCTTTTGATACGGTGCCACACAAAAGGTTGATACATAAAATGAGGGCAATGGGGATAGGGGAAAATATGTGTAAGTGGGTTAAGAACTGGCTTAGTGATAGGAAACAAAGGGTGGTTATTAATGGAACACACTCAGAATGGGTCACAGTTAACAGTGGGGTACCACAGCGGTCAGTGTTGGGCCCGCTTCTATTTAATATATTTATTAATGACCTTGTAGGGGGCATACAGAGTAGAATCTCAATATTTGCAGATGACACTAAACTCTGCAGGGTAATCAAGACAGAGGAGGACAATTTTATATTACAGGAGGATTTATGTAAACTAGAAGCTTGGGCTGCTAAATGGCAAATGCGCTTTAATGGGGATAAATGTAAAGTCATGCACTTGGGCAGAGGAAACAAAAGGTATAATTATGTGCCTAATTGTAAAACACTGGGCAAAACTGTCACTGAAAAAGACCTGGGTGTATGGGTAGATGACAAACTCACATTTAGTGGCCAGTGTCAGGCAGCTGCTGCAAAGGCAAATAAAATAATGGGATGCATTAAAAGAGGCATAGATGCTCATGAGGAGAACATAATTTTACCTCTATACAAGTCACTAGTGCGACCACACTTAGAATACTGTGTACAATTCTGGTCTCCGGTGTATAAGAAAGACATAGCTGAACTAGAGCGGGTCCAGAGAAGAGCGACAAAAGTCATTAGAGGACTAAGGGGTCTGCAATACCAAGACAGGTTATTAAACTTGGGGTTAATTAGCTTGGAAAAACGAAGGCTTAGGGGTGATCTTATAATAATGTATAAATATATGAGGGGACAGTACAGAGACCTTTCTAATGATCTCTTTACTCTTAGGCCTGAGACTGGGACAAGGGGGCATCCTCTACGTCTGGAGGAAAGAAGGTTTAATCATAATCACAGACGCGGATTCTTTACTGTAAGAGCAGTGAGACTATGGAACTCTCTGCCACATGCTGTTGTAATGAGTGAGTCACTACTAACATTTAAGAAGGGCCTGGATGCCTTTCTTGAAAACTGTAATATTACCAGTTATACATACTAGATCCTTTGATAGGGCTTTGATCCAGGGAATTAGTCTGATTGCCGTATCTGGAGTCAGGAAGGAATTTTTTTCCCCCAATGCGGAGCTTAGTGTTGCCACATGGTTTTTTTTTACCTTCCTCTGGATCAACATGTTAGGCTATGGGTTGAACTAGATGGACTTAAAGTCTTCCTTCAACCTTAAAAACTATGTTACTATGTTACTATGTTACTATGAAAAGCCGCCTCTCTGTCAACGTGATGTCAGTGGAAGCTGCAAAATTACTAAAAGGAGGACGCAGCCTGTAGACGGCAGTAGACGGCAGTAGATGGCGCCGTGCACAATAGGCAGGTAGGTGGAAGCTACTTGCCTGTTAGTGCTTAGGCACATTTTTTTTCTATTTCCCAGACAGCCCCTTTAAGGAAGTATCAAGTCTAACAATGGACAGAGGGTTAATAAGAGGGCAAGTACATTAATATTTAATTTTCTTGTATGCACCACTATTAAAAAAAGGTAGGGGATGTCCAGTTAAGATAAAATTTGTCCATCTGCCTATCTTTTTTTGAAGTTTTTACCAACAAGAACTATGTATTAAGAATGACACTTTGTCTACTAGAAAAATATTAAAATGTGAGAGTCCTCAGTGATTGATACCCTTAAATTGCTAACCGAAAATATGGTAATGAATAGGAAGCTTTCAAGACTACTCGGATCTCTTCATCAGGCTCATAATAACACAAAATCTGATGTCACATATTTATACACAAAAGGGGGGGTGGATAATGCAGTACATATGACAAGTGGACGTGACAAGTAGACTTTGTCTACTTCAAGAAATAACATTCTTAGCTCTGGTTTCTGCTAACCACAAAGTAGAGCTTACAATAAGTTCAAAGTTTTTATGATCGTTTTTACAAATGTAGCCATATGGATGTCCGAAATAACTAAATGTTACATTTTCCCCTATACCTCCACATTTGTTTATTGTGTATGGGAGACTGGCATATTTACAATATCCCAATCACATCTTCTCCCATCCACTTTTCCCTCTGATAAATCATACAAATTACCACGTACAAAACCCTTCTTGTTTTTAGCTGTAAAATCAAGTTTCATCTGCACACTATCCCATTATACCCAACCATTCGGTTGAGACAATTTAGTGGGTTGAGATCAGAGATTACTTTGAAGTTGCATCCATAGCAATAGGCCAGGCTGTAATTGCTTCCAGCTTCCCTTATGCACCTTATAGAACCCCATCGAATTGTGGTGTTCTAAGTATTGTACCTCCAGCATGATTATACAAAAACTGCCTTAACTGCCAAGTCTACTATTTTGAGTCTGCAGAACTTAAGAAAGGTGCAAAAGGTGTTCTTTCTAAGAATTACCGTATATACTCGCTTATAAGCCTAGTTTTTCAGCCCAAAAATTGGGCTGAAAAGTACCCCCCTCGGCTTATACGCGAGTCAGTGTGGGGGCTGCTGTATAGAGCAGTATACAGCAGCCCCCGCATCCCCAGTAATGCAGGGCCCCCCCAGCCTTGCTCCGGTCACCTGTAAAGCAAATTATACTTATCACTGTCCCGCTGTCCGCGCCCGCCGCTGCCGACATCGCGATCCTCCATCTTCATGCGTCTTCTTCCTGTTTCCTGTGTTCGTCGCTGCCAATGACGTCATTACCGGCGCCGAACACAGGAAACAGGAAGAGGACGCATGAAGATGGAGGATCGCGGGCGCGGACGGCAGCGGGACAGTGATAAGTATATTTTGCTTTACAGGTGACCGGAGCAAGGCTGGGGGGGCCCTGCATTACTGGGGATGCTGTATACTACCGCTGGGGCTGCTATACACTACCACTGGGGCTGCTATATACTACCACTGGGGCTGTATATATCTCTGGGGCCCTGTATACTACCACTGGGGCTGTATATACCACTGGGGCTGTATATACTACCACTGGGGCTGCTATATACTACCACTGGGGCTGTATATACTGCTGGGGTCCTGTATACTACCACTGGGGCTGTATATACCACTGGGGCTGTATATACTACTGGGGCTGCCTGTATACTACCATTGGGGCTGTATATACCACTGGGGCTGTATATACTACTGGGGCTGCCTGTATACTACCACTGGGGCTGTATATACTGCTGGGGCCCTGTATACTACCACTGGGGCTGTATATACCACTGGAGCTGTATATACTACTGGGGCTGCCTGTATACTACCACTGGGGCTGTATATACTACTGGGGCTGCCTGTATACTACCACTGGGGCTGTATATACTGCTGGGGCCCTGTATACTACCACTGGGGCTGTATATACCGCTGGGGCTGTATATACTACTAGGGCTGCGTCTATACTACCACTGGGGCTGTATATACCACTGGGGCTGTATATACCACTGGGGCTGTATATACTACTGGGGCTGTGTGTATACTACCACTGGGGCTGTATATACCACTGGGGCTGCGTGTATACTACCACTGGGGCTGCTGTATATACCTCTGGGACTGCTGTATACCACACTGCTGGGGGCTGTATACTTGTGCTAGGGTCCACCCTCGGCTTATACATGAGTCAATAGATTTTCCCAGGTTTTGGGGGCAAAAGTAGGGGGGTCGGCTTATACACGGGTCGGCTTATACACGAGTATATACGGTACTAAAAATGGTTGTGTCGTCATGATAATCAACTGTAAAGCCATCAAGCCCCCTTAGTAGTTGATTGTCTAACCTCTGAAAAGTGGCAAGGGCATTTTTCATACCAAATGAAAAATCCTCATACAGCCCAAACAGTGTTATACAGGCAGATGTTTTCTGTGCCTTCTTTGCATTGGAATCTGCCAATATCCTCTTCTGAAGTCTATTATAGCAAGGTAATCTGCAATTGCCAGCTGCTTTAATAACCCATCTATTCTTGGAATTGGGTAGGCTTCAAATGCTGTAGATAAATTTAGTTTCTTGTAGTTCACACAGAATTGCATCACAACAGGCCCAAGAACTATGAGATTTTTCTTTCTCACATATTAAACATCTCTTGTATTTTTCTTTCATGTTCACTTTCACCTCTGCAGATATACAGTATGTAAATTTCCTAAAGGGGTGTATGCCAGTGTCTGCATGCTAAATGTGTCCTTCCAGGCTTCCCTATAAAGTCTTATCTGTATGAAATTAGCCTACCAAGTAGCTCTGACATCTGACTGTGGGCAAGTTCACAAGTTCAGTGTTAAATTTTGCAGCCTCAAGAAACTCTGTATTTTTTTGTCTCAAATAAAAGGTCAGACAAAAAATCACTCTCCAGTTCCTCAAACAGGCAGGACACAGTCAGGCTATGTCTTTGTCCAGGTTTTATAGTACATTATTACAAGTCATTCTTTATCAAAGTGCCAGCATATCCTTTTGAATAGACTTGTTTCTTCCCCCTGTTAAAGTAATAAACCATGAACTCACTTCTTGTACTGCCGCAGTTTCAGCGTTCTCAGTAACAGTGGCTCCGGACTCACATGACATTGTGACATTGTGACATCACGAGAGCCCCACATCCAATTACCGCCAGCTACCTTCTCACCGCTTTTGTACATAGAAGATATCAGCAGGATGTGAACAGCAGTCGCAGTATCACTTCCTGCTGATAGCTCCTATTCCCGAAGGCGGAGAGAGAAGCCAAAGGTGATTGGATGTAGGGCTTGAGTTATCGACAGCGCTGGGACGGCAGTAGTATGGGAAGTGAGAACAGGGTTTATTATTTTAACTGGGGGAAACAAGTCGATTCACAAGCAGTTGTCCTAGTAGTGGACAACTTCTTTAAGCCTGATAATAATTTTTAAGGACGTTCTAAATACCACTAACTTTGTCAATAATGTCAGTGTGCACCATGGGTACCGTTTTCTCACAAGCTCCTCTCAGTAGTTTCTCAACTTGTTTTGCATGTGTTGAATTTAAATCAAGGAAAACAACACACAATTTAATCATACTGCTGTTTGTGATAGATTACTCAATCCCTTGCTATAAACCTCTATCTGGTGTGAACTCCGATTTCTCTTCCTACTGGATCATATACTCCCCTGAGCAGGGATTCCCCAACTTAAAAATTTGTTGGGGTATCCCAGCTCAGGACTAACTTCCATGATACTCTTCCGTCTACCCTGTCTTCTGTTCCCAGCTAGCTGCCTCATTGTCCTGTAACTACATGTTACTATCCTCCCCCACATCTACTGCACTGAGCTCATGTGCAGTTAACAGTAAACCTGTTTTTAAATTGCTAATGCATCCCGTTGTTGCAGGATAATCCTATAGATCCAGTATCTGGACAAGACGAGAAGTAAACTGGATGACAACAATGAAGCACATTTTATTATTTGGAATTGCACGAAGTGTATTATATACAAATAAATACCATCAGGGTATTAATACAGTCACTCCCTTTAAGTTCTCAACTCCAACGTCTATTAACCTCTTCATCACCAATAAATTCAAATTCCTCGGTATCACCGAAACTTGGCTCACCCCCGCTGACACAGCCTCCCCTGCCGCCCTCTCCTACGGCGGACTCACGCTTTCCCACACACCATGCCCTAATAGCACCCGTGGGGTGGTGTGGGTATACTCTTCTCCGACAGCTGCTCCTTCATCCCTATTACACCGCCTCCCTCCGCCTCCTTTCCCTCTTTCGAACTGCACTCTGTTTGCATTTTCTCCCCCTGCAACCTCCAGCTCGCGGTCATCTACCGACCCCCGGGACCCACCGCCTCCTTCCTTGACCACTTCAACACTTGGCTTCTCCACTTCCTCTCCTCCGACATCCCCACCATCATCATGGGCGACTTCAACATCCCCATCGACACCCCCGACCCACCTACCTCCCGACTCCTATCTCTGACCACCTCCTTCGGCCTCTCCCAATGGTCCTCCTCAGCCACTCACAAAGACGGCCACACGCTTCTCTGACCTCATCTTCTCCCACCTCTGTTCCCTCACCGACCTCTCAAACTCACCCCTCTTCCATTCTGACCACAACCTGTTGACCTTCTCCTCCCTCTTTCCCCCTACCTCACCCCCCCCTCCGAAAACTCAGTCACCCACGCAGAAACCTTAAACTCATCGATTTCAACTCACTCTCCCATTCCCTCCTCCCTCTCACGGACCTTGCCTCCTCACCCGACGTTAACACTGCCGCCACCCTCTACAACTCCACACTAACTGCGGCTCTCGACCAGGCTGCCCCCCTCATACACACCAAAACCCGCACACACAGACAACCCTGGCTCACCCCTCTCACAAAAGAGCTTCGCCGAACGTCCAGGGTTGCTGAACGGAGATGGAAGAAATCCCACTCCACGGCCCACCTCACCATCTACAAGCAATCCCTCTCCAACTTCAAGAACGCACTCACTGCCGCAAAGCAAAACTACTTCTCTTCTTTAATCAACACACTGTCCCGAAACCCCAAACAACTATTCAGAACCTTCAACTCCCTTCTCCGTCCCCCAGCACCTCCTCCTTCCCCCCCTCATCTCCGCCGACGACTTCGCCACCTTCTTCAAACACAAGATTGATAAAATTAGAGAAAGCTTTGGCCCAACATCCCCCCAACCCATCACCATTACCGCCCAACCCTCCTCGACCAAAGGAAGCTTCTCCAACGTGACTGAAGCCCAGCTCTCCACCCTCCTGTCACGATCTCACCTCACCACCTGTGCCCTCGGCCCTCTCTCTACCCATCTCATCCCAAACCTCACTACTGCCCTCATCCCTACCCTAACCCAACTCTTCAACCTATCACTCACTACTGGCGTCTTTCCCTCATCCTTCAAACACGCCTTGATCTCACCCATCCTCAAAAAACCCTCCCTCGACCCATCATCCGTCGCCAACTACCGCCCAATATCCCTTTTCCCTTTCGCTTCCAAACTACTCGAACAACTCGTCCACTCTGAACTGTCCTCCTACCTATCCTCCTGCTCCCTCTTCGACCGCCTGCAATCTGGTTTCCGACCTCATCACTCCACTGAAACAGCCCTTACTAAAGTCACCAATGACCTCCTGACCGCAAAGAGGAAAAAACACTACTCCGTCCTCCTCCTCCTCGACCTATCCGCCGCCTTCGACACACTCCCTCCTACTCCAAATCCTAGAATCCCTTGGTATCACTGACCTCGCCCTCTCCTGGATCTCCTCATACCTTACGGACCGCACTTTCAGCGTCACCCACTCCGACACCTCTTCCTCATCCTACCCCCTTACTGTCGGCGTCCCCCAGGGATCGGTACTTGGACCGCTACTTTTCTCCATCTACACCCTCGGCCTAGGTCAACTCATCGAGTCCCATGGCCTCCAGTACCACCTCTACGTCGACGACACCCAGATCTACCTCTCCGGGCCCGACATCACCTCCTTTCTGTCTAAGATCCCCCAATGCCTGTCCGCCATCTCATCTTTCTTCTCTGCTCGCTTCCTCAAGTTGAGCATGGACAAAACAGAGTTCATCGTCTTCCCCCCCAGCCGCTTTCCCCCTCTGCCAAACCTGTCAATCCGAGTCAACGACTGCTCCCTCTCCCCAGTCCCCCACGCAAAGTGCCTCGGGGTCACCCTCCCTCTCCTTCAAGCCCCACATCCAAGCCCTTGCCACCTCCTGCCGACTCCAACTCAAGAACATCTCACGCATCCGCCCGTTTCTTAATCATGACACCGCCAAAACTCTCGTTCATGCCCTCATCATCTCCCGCCTTGACTACTGTAACCTACTGCTCACCAGTCTCCCTGCCTCCTCCCTTGCACCTCTCCGCTCCATCCTGAACTCAGCTGCCCGTCTAATCCACCTGCTCCCTCGCTACTCCCCTATCTCCCCTCTCGGCATGGCACTTCACTGGCTCCCCACCCCCCAAAGATCTAAATTTAAAATCCTAACCCTGACTTACAAAGCCATGCACAACTTGTCCCCCCCTTACATCTCCGACATGGTCTCCCAATACCAACCTGCACGCAACCTACGCTCCTCACAAGAACTCCTCCTCTCCTCCTTCCTCATCTCATCCTCCCACAACCGCATACAAAACTTCTCCCGCGCCTCCCCTAGATTCTGGAACTCTCTCCCCCAGCACGTCAGACACTCGCCTGCCCTCAAGAGCTTCAAAAAGAACCTGAAAACTCATCTATTCCAACAAGCCTACAACCTATGATGAGACCCAGCGCCACTCCACCAAACGCTTCCCCCCATCGTGTCCTCCCCCACCCCTGTAGACTGTGAGCCCTCGTGGATAGGATCCTCTCCCGTCGTGTATCAGCAAGCATTGACTGCTCATATGTACTGTACCTGTCCTTGTTACCCCCACTCCTTATGTAAAGCGCCATGGAACCAATGGCGCTATATAAATAAATAATAATAATATTAATTTCAAGTCGCATGATTTAGGAGGATCTTTCACCAGTTTAGGCATGTTGAATTGTCCATATCATGGAATAGAAGCTGCAGAGCTGAGCAAATCATAGTTTTTATTCTTGAATTTCTCCTCTCCCTCGTGGATTTGTTAGCTTTTATCGTTTGGATTATAATTTATGTGTTAAATTCATCTGGGTGTTCCCAGAGATTTATCCATGGGCATATAGTTTTTGTCCTGCAATCAGTCAGCAACACACAGGTTAGAAAAGAACACTCCCTTCTCTCCTCAATCAACTTTGTAACTAATGGGTAGATATACAGCACAGGTGAGTTATGAATCATTAATAACACTTATGGGACTTATGGACATGTGCAGCACTTTCGGCGAGTTGAAAGACTACTGATCGCAACGTTTTCTGTACTTTGCTGATAGTGCCCGATTGGCCGGATCGCGGCAAAACCACAAGTGCCCACATGTCTGCAAGTCCCATAGAGAATGGTAAACCAGGAAGGTATGTATCCAGTTGACCATATTGTTCCAACCTGGGCTCTCCAAGCTAATTTGTGAGCTAGTATAGAGTAGTGAAGCTCTTCTGTAATCAACAAGCTGGAACCATGGATCTTAAGCTGAAGATCTGTAGTAAGTTATCCTGGTGACAAGAGAAAGGATCTTTTTATACCCCTTAGTTTGCATGTCAGAGTATTGTATCTTACAGGATTGATGGGAGATGGTTTCCTTATTGGTCACTATTTCAATTCAACTGCATAATTTTCTTCTGAATGATGTAGTCAGAGGAGCTGAGGCAATCCATATGTAGCAGGCAATCCACAATTTAACAGAACAAAGGGGTCCAATCAGTCTGACAATGAACAATGGCTAACTTCTATTTATTTCTTGATTTACTGAATAAAGGAACAATATGTCTGGCCTAATTAAGAATAGCTTAACCCCACACAAAATGCCAGATATACCTTACTGATGCTGAGTTGTCACGGTTGCCTACCACAAAACTAGCAAAAGGAAAGATCCAGTAAGGATTAATAAGCATTCTGTTCTATTGAGAGTACAGAACTTCAGTTGTTCTTTTATATAACCCTACGTAATAAATAATCAATATTCTGATTATACATACTAGTTCATCTCAATGTATTAGAATATCATCAAAAATCACTGTAATATTGCCATGTTTCAGGAAACCCTAAAACACGTTGACTAATAAATCAATATTATAGTCATCCTTTGTCTCGTGGAATACGGCAGCACAGTTTTTAATCCTTCACCATCCCTACTTTAATTTTCTGAAATAATGACCATTGGGTTTTCATTGGCTGTAAACCATAATCATCCACATTTGCAGAAATAAACACTTGAAATAAATCACTCTGTTTGTAATGACTCTATATAATATATGCATTTCACTTTATGTATTGAATTACTGAAATAAATTAACTTTTTGATGATATTCTAATTCATTGAGATGCACTAGTATGTCTGACTAAAGGTGCCGTCACACACAGCGATGCTATGAACGATATTGTTAGTGATCACATGCACGTGAGATCGCTAACAATATCGTTCAGATCGCCGGTGAGCTGTCACACAGGCAGACTCACCAGCGATTAATGGACCAGAGACATCGTGGAAACAATTTAAATATCGTTTCCATGATGTCTTGCTCCCGCTGCCAGCCTGCGGTAAGCGGGAGCAGGCTGGTCTCCAAAGTAAACTACGGGTATCTAGACAGCGTGCGCTGCCTAGTTACCTGCAGTTTACTTTGGATACCAGCTCCCAGCGCTTGCAGAGAGGCACTGGGAGCTGGCTTATATAGATTTATATATCCCTCCAGTGCACACACGAACCCCCATACATCCCTCCAATGCACACACACATCCCCATATATGTCCCTCCCATGCACACACGCTCATATCCCTCCAGTGCACACTCTCCCCCACCCCCCCATGTGTTCCTCCAGTGCACTCTTCCCCCTCCCGCACCCCTGTGCACATATTTCCCACCTGTCTGCCATAATCATGTGACTCGGGTCCTCAGATACCGATATGTTGCCCGATGACACCTTATACCTGTGAGCGGTGGCTGGTACAGTGTGTCCCCGCACCCCGCCCCTGGGGCCGGCCTGTCCCCCCGCCCCGCTCCGCCGCTCTCAGCCTAGGCCCTCTACACCAGAAGTGGTGTTGCAGCACGGGCCGGTTTTGTAGCTGCACAGTAAGCCGCTGTGATAATCGCTCCGGGCAGCTGGCGGTGCAGTTTGCTGTGTGTGGAGTGTGATGGAGGCGGATCTGCTGGACACGCTGGAGGCTCTGGGGTGAGTGAGCCTCCATTATCCGGGTTCCACACCGCCTGTGCAGCCTGTCTCTGATCATTGCGGTGATTGTATCCACGGTAAATTGCGGGTAACTAGGCAGTGCGCGCTGCCTAGTTACCCGCAGTTTACCCTGGATACCAGCTCCTAGTGCTTGCAGAGAGGCGCTGGGAGCCGGCTTATCAGTCGTATCACGGTGTCACACGCAGCGATGCTGCGTGTCCACCGGGCGACCAACGATTGATTTGAGGACAGGACCTCAAATCAAACGATGAACGATCAGCCGACTGATCGTTCATCGTTTGTAGTGTCACACGCAACAATGTCGTTTTGACATCGTTCAAGCGTCACAGAACACGTGACTTTTCAACGATATCTGCAACGATATCGTTACATGTGACGGTACCTTTAGACACAAATGGAAAAATCATTAAAAACGCATGGGAAGCATGGCAATTTAAATAAATCGCAGTCGTTTTTTGCTGCATCTGATTCCTTTTTCCCTTTGCGTATGTATGAGCAGTTTAACGCATATCTATGGACAGATTACCACAAATCTATGGGAAGATTACCCCAAATCTAAGGGCAGATTGCCACAAATTAATGGGCAATTTATTACAATTCTATGGACATATTACTGCAAATCTATGGGCAGATTACCACAAATCTATGAGCACATTACCACAAATAAATGGGTAAATTACAACAATTCTATGGCCATATTACACCAAATCTTTGGGTAGATTATTACTTTTGATAACAAATATTTTAGCAAATATCATTGACATGGTTGGACTGAGTTAACAGTTAATTCACAGATTCCATCTTTAATGTAATCTCATGTACATGCAAATTCATCAACTGTGACAAATTCAAATGTAAGAAGCCCGTAGCACCAGGAATACATAAAAGCAGAAAACAATTTTCTAAGGTCACTCGGGCTATATTTAAATGCATTGACTGTATAATTTATGACCACGAAAGAGAACAAATGCAATCTACAAGTGCTGTAATATGTATAACGTACATGTCTAGGTAGCTCTTTTCCTCCTCCGCCTACCATGTACTTAGATTCAGTACACTTGTATCACTTTGTAGTGTGGTCCCCTTATGACAAGCTCCTAACAAGCCTTATATTTCCTATTGTATTGATCCTTTATTGAGACGATATTTAATTTTGAATCTTCCATCGTTTAGAATCTTATTTCGTTTTTGTACAAAAGGTGAAAGAGAGAAATGTGGCAGATTTACAAAGTAACACTTTACTAAAGTACTATATTTCCATCCTTCGCTTTGAGGCTTTCAAGCTATGAAGCAATTAGAGCAACCCAGCTTATAAAACAATCTGCTCCGATACAATAGCCAGCAATTAGCTTCCCAAACCAGATGATAAGTAATATGAATAAACATTATCTAATAGAAATCTTTCTGCATACATGTGTTATTATCACGTCCAACGTGTCCGTAATATTTAGTTTCCTCCTAATCTTCTCAGCAGTCAGAATTGTGTCAGATGACTTTTTTTATGCAGGGGTGAATCCGGCATCATATGCAAACTACAATATTATTGTCATCCAGGAATATTCATTTGGCCTGTGCACAGTGCCTATTCGGGAACAACATTGCCCATATATAAAAGAGGTTGACCACTACTATTTCTATTAGTGGCCTATAGGATAGACCATTAATTTCTGATTGGATGGGGTGCAACAACCCCCAGAAAAACCGCCAATATGCTTTTTCTGGCTGGGTACTGCACATCCTCCCCTTATTTAAGTGAACACAGGTTTATCTGTAGTATCCCATCAAAGTCACAATAGTATTGACGGGTCTGCAGTGTCCAGACAGCATCTGAGAACATCTGGCCGGTGACAGCTGATGGGGGAGACACCAGAAATTGCACCCCCACCATTTAGATATTGATTGCCTATCCTATTGGATAAGCCAACAATATAAAAATATTGGCCAAGCTTTGAGGTCATTATGTATTGGTAACTATGGGGTTTATATGTCCATGATATTTCACTTTATATCTCTTTAGCTATAGTAGCCTTGTATTTGTGAGTGTTAACCTTATTATCCTACAACACTAACAACTAGCTGATGTTAATAATGTCCTATTGTTGGGGTTAGTTGCTGGAATTTTTTTTTGTAGCCTAATTACCGTATATACTCGTGTATAAGCCGAGTTTTTCAGCACAAAAAATGTGCTGAAAAGTCCCCCCTCGGCTTATACACGAGTATATACGGTAATAATAAAAAAAAATATATATATATACCCGGCTGTATACAGCCCCCCCCCGTGGTATACCGGGCCCCCCCTGTGGCAACCTGTAAAGGAAGCGATGATTATACTTATCGGGTCGCTGTCGCCGACGCCGCCGCTCTGTCACCGTCCGTCACCGCGCTCCTCCTGGTCTTCATGCTTCCTTCACCGTCGCACAGGAAATGACGTCATTTTCTGTGCGCCGGTGAAGGAAGCATGAAGACGGGAAGGAGCGCGGTGACGGACGGTGACAGAGCGTCGGCGACAGCGACCTGATAAGTATAATCATCGCTTCCTTTACAGGTTGCCACAGGGGGGCCCGGTATACCAGGGGGGAGGGCTGTATACAGCCGGGTACCGCTGTATACAGCGGGAGCTGCTGTATACAGCGGGGGCTGCTGTATACCCCTCTGGGGCTGCTAAATACCCCTCTGGGGCTGCTGTATACCCCTCTGGGGCTGCTGTATACCCCTCTGGGGCTGCTATATACCCCTCTGGGGCTGCTGTATACCCCTCTGGGGCTGCTGTATACAGCTCTGGGGCTGCTCTATACAGCTCTGGGGCTGCTGTATACCCCTCTGGGGCTGCTGTATACCCCTCTGGGGCTGCTGTATACTCCTCTGGGGCTGCTGTATACCCCTCTGGGGCTGCTGTATACCCCTCTGGGGCTGCTATATACCCCTCTGGGGCTGCTGTATACCCCTCTGGGGCTGCTATATACCCCTCTGGGGCTGCTGTATACCCCTCTGGGGCTGCTGTATACCCCTCTGGGGCTGCTATATACCCCTCTGGGGCTGCTATATACCTCTCTGGGGCTGATATATACCCCTCTGGGGCTGCTGTATACCCCTCTGGGGCTGCTGTATACAGCTCTGGGGCTGCTGTATACAGCTCTGGGGCTGCTGTATACCCCTCTGGGGCTGCTGTATACCCCTCTGGGGCTGCTGTATACCCCTCTGGGGCTGCTGTATACAGCTCTGGGGCTGCTGTATACAGCTCTGGGGCTGCTGTATACCCCTCTGGGGCTGCTGTATACAGCTCTGGGGCTGCTGTATACAGCTCTAGGGCTGCTGCATACCCCTCTGGGGCTGCTGTATACCCCTCTGGGGCTGCTATATACCCCTCTGGGGCTGCTGTATACCCCTCTGGGGCTGCTATATACCTCTCTGGGGCTGCTATATACCCCTCTGGGGCTGCTGTATACCCCTCTGGGGCTGCTGTATACAGCTCTGGGGCTGCTGTATACAGCTCTGGGGCTGCTGTATACCCCTCTGGGGCTGCTATATACCCCTCTGGGGCTGCTGTATACCCCTCTGGGGCTGCTGTATACAGCTCTGGGGCTGCTGTATACAGCTCTGGGGCTGCTGTATACCCCTCTGGGGCTGCTGTATACCCCTCTGGGGCTGCTGTATACAGCTCTGGGGCTGCTGTATACCCCTCTGGGGCTGCTATATACCCCTCTGGGGCTGCTATATACCCCTCTGGGGCTGCTATATACCCCTCTGGGGCTGCTGTATACCCTTCTGGGGCTGCTGTATACAGCTCTGGGGCTGCTGTATACAGCTCTGGGGCTGCTATATACCCCTCTGGGGCTGCTATATACCCCTCTGGGGCTGCTGTATACCCCTCTGGGGCTGCTGTATACAGCTCTGGGGCTGCTGTATACAGCTCTGGGGCTGCTGTATACCCCTCTGGGGCTGCTGTATATACCACTGGGGAGGCTACTGTATACTACCACTGGGAGGCTGCTGTATACTACCACTGGGGAGGCTGCTGTATACCACTGAGGGGGCCTGTATACCACACTGCTGGGGGCTGTATACCTGTGCTGGGGTCCACCCTCGGCTTATACACGAGTCAATAGGTTTTCCCAGGTTTTGGGGGCAAAAGTAGGGGGGTCGGCTTATACACGGGTCGGCTTATACACGAGTATATACGGTAATGTATATGGTGTTGTGGTTTTCTTTTCCCGCAAGTGGGGTAGTTTCATACTTGATTTGTATTTGCATATATTTTACTTTTTTCCGTAATGTTCATTCCTTATATATGGCTTTATGGATTTGATCACTTTATTGAGCTATTGGCTTGGGAACCTGTCCCAATTGTCATGGGGGAAATTTGATGATTATTGATTAGGTTAACCTAGGGACTCTTAGGGCTAGATCACAATGAACGGGGGCACCCTTTTTGCATTGTATCTCTAGGGTGCCAATCTCTGTGGTCAAGGATGGTGAAATAAAGGTACATTAAAGGGAGAGTTCTGTATTATTTCCCTTACTCTTAAACTATATTCACCGTATTTCCTAAAATGTTTATCCTCTTTAGCTTTGTTCTCACCTTGTAAAGGTGTTAGTTTATGACCTTTATACCATCTAGCACTGTATTTAATCAAATTTACATTGTGCATTTCTCTTTTAAATTATTGCTATAATAAAGTATGTCTTTTAGAGGGAGTTACAATTTATGTTACAAAGATTTTAGAAATCCCACACATATTTGACTGTACAGGAGCTGGAAGAAGCAGGACTAGCTGCTTCAAATGTGTCTCCTCTCCCTTATGAGAAGGTCAATGGAATAAATGTTTAGTGGTCAGGTGTTCCTCTCTCACACAAAGATCACCTAAAATGTTAATATTTGGCATAGGTCAACATGCATATACAGACACATTGAAAGATATTAAGATTAGAGGTGGTTCAAAACCCAGCTCTCAGTTGATCAGCATTTATAAGCTCCAGATGTTTATGGTCCAGTGTCAGGTATTGCACAAAGGTTCCTATTCAACAGTAGGAGAATGTTCTACAGTTCATGGCTGAGGGGCCATACACTTTTATTGGAGCTGTGGAGCATGTGACAGTTGATCAGTGGGGAACCGAGTGACAGACCACTAGCAATTGTATTTAAATGACTAATTTGTCAGATAAGTCATCAATATCTTTTAGGAACAACCCGTTTCAATAAAAATACATATATATGGAAATGCATATATAGTTTGACATTTTATTGATGTAATTGTCTTTTTTTTTCCCTCTATCAAAGTAGACAACATGTTTTTTTTAAATTCATAATTCATAACGCTGACACATTATAGTGTACAGGGTTATTGATGTGTGAAGGTTTATTTTTTGGAATTTTTTTTACTGACTGGTTGTCCTCATAAAAGAACTAAAATGCATTATTGTAATTTTCACATCACAATTATTCCACCTGAATCCTATCAATGTGCTATCCGATTTTCATTGACTGCTAGAAGAACTTTGGAAATTGTTTTTATATTTTTGGCATAAAATGAAATCTAATGACCCTGTGGTGGTGGCAACTGGCACATTGACCAAACTTGTGGATGAGAAAAACACTAACTGGTAAATTCTGTCAAAGAATTGTTTATTTGAACGATTGAATCTGATTCATAAATTTGATCAAAATCATACACATTTCCATTTTGTTATGCAGACCAAACAAAAAAATGAGTATGTGAACTGGTTTACAAATATTGAAGTAAGAAATCCACCTAATGCTCAAGGTGTGCACCAGGACTTACACGGGGTGATGCAATACCAATGTCAATGGGTTTTATGACGGAAAAAATTATCCAATCATCACCGGCATTTTGTTTGTTGGTTTTGTGATCACTAGTTCATCGTATGATCACTGATAATTGGGGAAAAAACATTCTTGCAAATGCTCGTTTGATGAAGCAGTGCCAACATTGCTGGAATAGAGCCAGCTTGGGAGATAAATATATGGGGTTTTTACTTTACAAAGGGCACTGTTGCATTTAAGATGGGTTTGTCTAAGTAGTGCAAATATCTCCAAACATCTGTGAAAACTTTTGATATTATGCCTACTCAGCTACAGTCTTTTCCGAAAGCCCTTGAAACCTTAGGTTTTCATGTAATGAATAATTCCATTAACATTTGATATAATTCAGAACAAGTGAGGCAGAGTCTGCATTCATTTTGTAATGAATATTAAATGTGAGGAAAAATACAGAAGGGATGTAAGTTGTCCTACATTGGTTTGTATATTGATTTATGACTTATAGCACATGTTGTTAAAGAATTAATGTTTTTCCATTTAGGTAAAGACATTTGACATAAGGTTACATTAATCTAATTATAGTGATGTCTGTAAAACATAGAATTGTCAAAACATCAATATACTGTGTCCTATATATTTATATCAATATCCAGCATCAATATACAATATTCTTTAAAATGAGCAAACCAATCAGGGTGCAAGATAGACAGCCAATCATTGCTCTATTCAGACAACTAAGCCTCTTTTCACACTACGATTTTTTAAAATCCGATGCTGTCCGATATAAATCGGACAGCATCGGATTCTACTGATGCCTGGAATCGGATGCCAAATAGGCATCCGATTCCGACATTTTATCTGATGCCTGCCCTCACCTCCCTCCTGTCAGCTGTCATCAGCTGTCTCTCCCCCGGTGCTCCAATATGGTCCCCGGTCCTCCCCTCTTCTCCCGCGGTCCTCCATCCGCTCCCCCTCTTGTCCCCCATTGCGCTCCCACTCTTGTCCCCCTCCTCTCCTCTTGTCCCCCTCCTCCTCTCCTCTTGTCCTCCTCCTCTCCTCTTGTCCTCCTCCTCTCCTCCTCTCCTTTCTCACCTGTCCACGACTCCTGCACGGTCCCGCGCGTCTCCCGGTATCTTGCTGTTCTGTCTTCTGTGCTGCCAGGACCTCTCGTGATGTCACAATCACATGACTGCCAGCTATTGGTTACTGGCAGTCATGTGATTGTGACATCACGGCAGGTCTTGTCAGCACAGACGGCAAGATACCTGGAGACAACAGAGACGCCGGGGGCCTCGTGGACAGGTGAGCATAGATTTTTTTTTTTTTTAATTAACCCATTCATTCACTTTTGGAGCGATTTTAGTGTAGTGAGCATGCTCAGTACACTAAAATCGGTCCGAGGAGACATCAGATGTTTCCTCGGACCCTGCTCCATAGGGCCCCATGTCAAATTGATCGGGTCAGATCGGATGTGCACTAAATGCCATCCGATTTGGTCCGATCCGAGTTTGTCCGATTTTATTTTCGGTGCTAAAATCGGAGCAGGCGCCGATTTTTGCACCGATAATAAAATCGGACAGAATCGGATCGCACCAAATCGGATGGCATTTAGTGCACATCCGATTCGGTCCGATGCCCATAGGGCTGCATGGGGCCCAAAATCGGTCCGATGCTGTCCGATTTTTATCGGACAGCATCGGAACTGATAAAGTCGTAGTGTGAAACCAGCCTTAGCTGAGTGTCCCATTGTTATATTATCTATTGTAATTTGGATACTATCTGGAGCACTTAATGTTAGAACAACTATCCTGTAATCTTACCCAACTATAGTAGACCTCTTCTAGATTAACCATTTGACTTCCATTCTGATTTAACACTCTGTTTCCCTTATAGTTCTGCCTACTTCTCTTGAATTCTTATCCAGCTTCTTTGGCTCCTCTTTTCTCTTTGACAAATAATGGCTATGCCATAGATACAGCCCCAGAGTACCTGCAACAAAGTCAGGATCCAAGTAATAGTGGTAAAGGTTGATTTGTAGAGTAGTCAACACAAATCGGCCAATTCAACAAGACTGGCATTTTGTACACTTGGCTTGATGCAGAGGCCACTGAAGTTGACAAATGAGACACATTTTTCAGTATTGGCAAGCTCATGCCTGAAGTATATTTGAAGATTGGAGTAGATTTACATTATAAAATATCCCCATTTTGAGTCATAAATGATAATGAATTTGTTAGGCCGTGCTAGGCCTTGCTTCTTCTGCTAAACTTTGCCGACTTTTCAAAAAGGTGACAATTTGTTTTAACATTATGGTTACAACATTTTTTGTGCAGCTATGTGCCAGGTCAAAACTTACAACATTTGCAAAAGTTACACTCCAGTTTCCTAGCGTTGTTTGATAAATCAATCCCAGTTTCTGATTGTGGAGATCTATTTCATGGTACCTTTGCAAATAAGCTATGTGAGATACAAATAATTATAGTACTCTGTGTTCAATGTGTCAAGTGCTCTGTGTATTTGGAGAAATCCAAGTCAATCTCATTAGTGGGAGTCATGGCACTTATGTTAGTGTCTCAATGCAATTGGCACTTATATAAATAATTGGTGGTCTTGCCCCATTATAAGTAACTTTTTAGATAAAGTCTTTGCATTTAATAATCTCTCTCTTACTAAGGTAAAACTCTCTATTGCTTAAATTCTATTATTACTTGGTGACCCTTCAATTTCTGGCTATAGAGGGGGATTGCTTAGAACATTGTTCCCCAACACCAGCCCCCAGGAGCCACTAACAGTGCGTTTTTTTAGGATTACCTAAATATTGCACAGTGGGTGGGATTATCACCTGTGTAGGGGATTACATTGTCACCTGAGCAATACTAAGGAACTCCTGAAAACATGCATTATTGTTGGGTTTTGAGGACTAGAGCTGGGGAACACTGGATTAGGCTGGCTTCACACCATGGTTTTTGCCATCCTGTTCTTTTCTATTTAAAACAACAGAACAGAATCGTTTTTAGCCTCCTATGTATCCTTATGGTGCCAGATTGGCCATGAATGGCCATTCAGTTTTGTGAATTAAGTCCCGGATTCATTTCTGTCCTGTTTTCTCCAAGTCCCAAAATCAGAAACTGCTCCAATTTTGGGCTCCGGTGAAAAAACTGGACCAAACCGGACAGAAATTAATCCGGAGTGATTCGGCGCACATAGCATGGGAGTCTATGAGCGCCGAATCCGGGAAAACATTGGATCGTTTCCCAGATCTGGTTTTAGTATACTGAGCATGCTCAGTACACTAAAACTGCTCTGTTCCCGTGATTTCACTTTAGCAGTGTATCTACATACACTATCTACATACACTGCTAAAGTGAAATTAAATAAAGGAATGGTTAAAAATAAAAAATAAATTCTCACCTGTCTGCCAAGTGTCCCGCAATGCATCCACCTCCGATGGCTAAAAGACCTTAATCAGCTGACTGAGAAGGGATGGGGCAACCCAATCAGCTGATGGGTCACATGACCGCATCAGTGCAGTTTTGGCGGGCGGGTCATTTAAGCCACGCTGATGCGGTCATGTGACCCATCAGCTGATTGGGTTGCCCCACCGCTTCGCAGTGAGCTGATTAAGGTCCTTTAGCCATCGGAGGTGGATGCATCGCAGGACACTCAGTGGACAGGTGAGAATTTATTTTTTTATTTTTAACCATTCTTTTATTTAATTTCACTTTAGCAGTGTATGTAGATAGTGTATGTAGATACACTACTTAAGTGAAAATGAACAGCGCCGACACCACTTACCTGCACTTTGCAGGCTCCGCTCCCCCCAGCTATTTCTGTGTCCGGATCCGTCAAAATCCGTATCCAGACACAGGAATGGCATTTGGAGTTTACAATCCAGGCCTGTTCGTTCCTGTTCATGGGGTCCTGCAAAAAAACAGGATTCCACGGACAGGAACACAACTGTAGTGTGAAGCCAGCCTTAGACCCTTCCTCTCTGCTACTAGAAGATTCATACCTAGATACTGTAAACAATAAAGCTCCATACCTTCATAAGGTTTTGTGGCAGAAGTAAATGATTCACTTAGGATAGAAGAACTGGCTTTGGTTTATGAGAACATAGAAAAGGTCATCAACACATGGGCACTATGGATCATGAACAGAGAATCTCATGAATTAGACACTTGATGATGTGAGTGTGAGGTCCTCTAGATCATTTCTTTTCTTTTACCTTTTTTTGTCATCTTCTTAATGTATCATCATAGAATATATCTCCATGTACTGTTGTTCCATTTAGTTGTGTTAATATTATGAAAGCTGAATATATTTTCTGATTTACTTTAAACATACTGTGCACTCTAATTGGGTAATTTAGAAGCTTGATTAATGTAATTAAGTAGATAAAGTAGCAGAAAACGTAAGTCCATCCCAGACCTTTATCACAGTGGTATTCTGGAAAGTAACAAAACATTTAAATAAAAATGGCAAGAGGGTGCTTCTGTGTGAATTAAACTAAAATAGTGATTAATAAAACACACAGTGAGTTCCTCTCACCTATGAAGCTTTAGCTATTCAGGCACAACGTTCAGAAGTTATCCGCCAAATGCTCAGGAAACAAGCTGCCACCGGGAAGGTTTGCAGAGCTGGCCCCTCTGTGCTATTGTCTCTTCTGAATGGATCACGATGGCGAATGTCAATGGGTTACCCTCAGTCCCACACTCCTGATCCAGCTATCAGTGAGACTGGTAAGATACCACAATGTTGTTCCCTCGAACGGAATCATAGAAGTCCCACGCTCCAATACAGAGATTGTTGAGGTTGCTGTCACTTAGCTCCCAGTAATCAGCAGCTAGTAATACTACTGGGAGCTCAGGACTTCTGTTGCCGCATCTCCGCCCACTCCCAGCCTGGGGGAAATCAATAAGGAGATGTAGAAAAATTAATATATATGTTTATTCCACAGCCACTAGTCATATTGTCTCTGAAACGCATAGTGACTGTGGAATAAAACTATACTTTTTAAAAAATTATTTCTGTTTGGAGTCAAGCATCTAGCAGCACTCTATACTGCACCATTTTTCTACATTTCCTTATGGAATGTAACAAAAGAAATATAAGGAATATTTTCCATAAATATAAATAAAGTGTAAAAATATTGACAAATGTAAAAAAATGTAAGTATATACAGATACATGTATTACTGTAATGCATATTAATAATAACCTGATTACTTATTCCTTTTTTTAATTGTTTTAGATCACCAACAAATTTAAATATTAGATAAAGAAAACACAAGTAAACACAGAATGCAGTTTATAAATGAAGATCATTAACCCCTTCACCCCCGGGCCTATTTTGACCCTAATGACCAGGCCATTTTTGTCAATTCTGACCAGTGTCCCTTTATGAGGTAATATCTCTGGAACGCTTCATTGGATCCGAGCGATTCTGAGATTGTTTTTTCGTGACATATTGGGCTTCATGTTAGTATTAAATTTAGGTCGATAATTTTTGCGATTATTGGTGAAAAAATTAAAAATTTGGCAAACTTTTTGAAAATTTTGCAATTTTCAAATTATGAATTTTTATTCTGCTAAACCAGAGAGGTATGTGCCACAAAATAGTTAATAAATAACATTTCCCACATGTCTACTTAACATCAGCACAATTTTGGGAAAAAAAAAAATTTTTGTTCGGACGTTATAAGGGTTCAAAGTTCATCAGCAATTTTTCATTTTTCCAGCAAAATTTACAAAACCATTTTTTTTTGTGACCACATCACATTTGAAGTCCCTTTGAGGGGTTTACATGACAGAAAACACCCAAAAGTGACACCATTCCAAAAACTGCACCCCTCAAGCTACTCAAAACTACATTCAAGAAGATTATTAACCCTTCAGGTGCTTCACGGGAACTAAAGCAAAGTGGAAGGAAAAAATGGTAATTTTAATTTTTCCAACAAAAATTTTCTTTTAGCCTCAATTCTTTCATTTTCACATGGGCAACAGGATAAAATGGATCCTAAAAATTGTTGGGCAATTTCTCCTGAGTACATCGATATCTCATATGTGGTCATAAACCACTGTTTGGGCACACGGTAGGGCTCAGAAGGGAGGGAGGGCAATTTGACTTTTGGAGCTAATTTTCCGTTCAAAAAGTCAAATGGCGCTCCTTCCCTTCTGAGCCCTGCTGTGTGCCCAAACAGTGGTTTATGACCACATATGAGGTATCGGTGTACTCAGGAGAAATTGCCCAACAATTTTTAGCATCCATTTTATCCTGTTCCCCATGTGAAAATGAAAAAGGTTAGGCTAAAAGAAAATTTTTGTAGAAAAAAAAGTACTTTTTCATTTTTACGGATGAATTTGTGAAGCACCTGGGGGTTCAAAATGCTCACCACCCATCTAGATAAATTCCCTGGGGGGTCTAGTTTCCAAAATGGGGTCACTTGTGGGGGAGCTCCAATGTGTAGGCACACAGGGGCTCTCCAAACGCGACATGGTGTCCGCTAACTATTGGAATTGTTAGCGGACACCATGTCGCGTATGGAGAGCCCATGTGTACCCAAACATTTGAGCTACCCCACAAGTGACCTCATTTTGGAAACTAGACCCCCCAAGGTATGTATCTAGATGCATAGTGAGCACTTTGAACCCCCAGGTGCTTCACAAATTGATCTGTAAGAAGGAAAAAGTACATTTGTTTTCACACAAATTTTCTTTTTTCATTTTTACGGATCAATTTGTGAAGCACCTGGGGGTTCAAAGTGCTCACTATGCATCTAGATATGTTCCTTGGGGGGTCTAGTTTCCAAAATGGGGTCACTTGTAGGGGAGCTCCAATGTTTAGGCACACAGGGGCTCTCCATACGCGACATGGTGTCCGCTAACTATTGGAATCATTAGCGGACACCATGTCGTGTATGGAGAGCCCCTGTGTGCCCAAACATTGGAGCTCCCCCACAAATGACCCCATTATGGAAACTAGACCCCCCAAGGAATGCATCTAGATGCATAGTGAGCACTTTGATCCCCCAGGTGCTTCACAAATTGATCCGTAAGAAGGAAAAAGTACATTTGTTTTCACACAAATTTTCTTTTTTCATTTTTACGGATCAATTTGTGAAGCACCTGGGGGTTCAAAGTGTTCACTATGCATCTAAATACAGCGAAGCCCATTTTTTTTTTTCTAGGACTAATTTTAGAAAAAAATGGCGTAGGGCTCCGCCATATTTTTGGTCCAGCCAGGTACAACTTGGCAGCTACGGACTGCCAGCAACCCCCAGCTGCCTCATTGTACCTGGCTGGCAACCAAAAATACAGCAAAGCCCATTTTTATTTTTTTTCTAGGACTAATTCTAGAAAAAAAATGGCGTGGGGCTCCGCCATATTTTTGGTCCAGCCAGGTACAACTTGGCAGCTACGGATTGCCACCAACCCCCAGCTGCCTTGTTGTACCTGGCTGGCCACCAAAAATACAGCAAAGCCCTTTTTTTTCTTCTAGAACTAATTTTAGAAAAAAAATGACATGGGGCTCCGCCATATTTTTGGTCCAGCCAGGTACAACTAGGCAGCTGGGGGCTGGAATCCGCAGCATGGAGAGGCCCAAGCGTTCTGGGCCCCCCATGCTGCGAATTGCAGCCCGCAGCCGCCCCAGAAAATGGCGCATTCATTGAAGCGCCATTTTCTGGCGCTGTACCCAGACTCTTCCAGTTGCCCTGGTGCCGGTGGCAAACTGGGTAATAAAGGGCTTAATGCCAGCTTTTTATTGTCAGCTGGCACTAAGCCCGAGATTCATAATATAGGGCCAATGTTAGACCCGCCATTAGGAATCTCTGGTAAATAGTCAGAAAATACACACAGAGAAAAATCTTTTTATTTGAAAAAAAAAACACAAACAAAATTCGGACTCCATCTTTATTATAAAGATCTGACGTAGTCCACAACGAAGGTCCCACGACACTCGATCGCCTATGACGTAGTCCACAACGAAGGTCCCATGACGCACGATGGCCTCCGACGTAGTCCACAACGAAGGTCCCACGACGCTCGATCGCCTCTGGTCAATCCAGAGACTGCAGCAAGGGATGAAGTGTCCTCTTCTTACAGTCTCTGGGGTCAGAGTTATGGTGCACTGTATGACAATGATCTGTCATACAGTGCACCATGACTATGATCCCAGAGACTACAACAAGAGGACACTTGATCCCTTGTTGCACCCATCCATCCACCTATGCACCCATCATCCACGCACGCACACGTCTATGCACACACACATCTATGCACGCACACGTCCACACACATGTCCACACACGCACACGTCTACGCACACATCCATGCACGCACACGTCTATGCACACACACATCTATGCATGCACACGTCCACACACATGTCCACACACGCACACGTCTACGCACACTCACGTCCACGCACGCTCATGTACGCTCACGTCCACGCATGCACCCCCTATCCATTCACCCACCATCAATTCATTCATTCATTCATTCATACATACATACATAGATACATACACATACATACATACATACACATACATAGATACAAACATACACATACATACATACATACATGCACATACATACATACATAGATACATACACATACATACATACATACATAGATATACATACATACACATACATGCATGCATGCATGCATACATACACATGCATACACACACATGAATGCATACATACACATGCATGCATACATACACATGCATGCATACATACACATGCATGCATACATACACATGCATGCATACACACATGCATGCATACATACACATGCATGCATACACACACATGCATGCATACACACACATGCATGCATACACACACATGCATGCATACACACACATGCATGCATACATACACATACATGCATACATACACATACATGCATACATACACATACATACTTACCTCCCTCGTTCCACCGATGAGCAGGAGGAGGCCGGGAGAGGAGGCGGGGCCACAGACCGGCGGGCCGGGCAGAGAAGGAGGAGCTGCAGCAGCGGCGGCGGCGGCAGCAGCGGCGGGTGCACGGAAGTGTGCAGCCCGCCGCAGGAGGTGAGGGGGGGGCCAGGCACAGGGCCCGGAGGTGGGGGCAGCCTGGGGGGGAGCACCAGCACAGGGGAGCAGGCAGTGTTGCTGGCGGGCGCACGCGGGTGCAGCCCGCCGGCAGATACATTGTAATAGGGGGGGCGGGCGGTGGGGGGACGGCGGGGGGGCCCTGGACAGTCCTGGAGCTGGCGGTGGGTGAGGAGGGATGGGCACTTGCCGATCCGCCCCTCCAGATCTGATTGGAGAGCTCCAATCAGATCTGGAGGGGTGAATCCCTGTGATTCCCTCCGATCGGCAGTTTCACTTTTAAACTGCCGATCGGAGGGGTCCTGGGCACGGGGGGGTTAATCCACCCCTGTGGGGTCATCTACAGGTTGTCACAGAGCAGCAGCATCTGTGACACCTGAGCGACCCCACTCACAGGAGCTGCAGCAGCTCAAATCTGCCAGGACGTTGTGCAACGTCCTGTGTCGGGAACGGGCAGAAACACAGGACGTTGCACAACGTCCTATGTCGGGAAGGGGTTAATATTAAGGGAAAAAGAAATACAAACCTACAGGGTGTGTGAAACAGTAATTACATCCCCCCTCTTAAAACATAAATTAACTGTGGTTTATCCCATTTTTGGGAACTTGAGTTCAATTTCTATAGCCACACCCAGGCTGACCATAATTAAGCCAAATGCGCATTGAAGTCTCATCCAAAAGATCACAAAAGACCCCACAACAACATCCAAATAGCTGCAGGCCTCACTTGCCTCTTTTACGGTCAGTGTTCATGACTCCACCATAAGATTGAGACTGGGCAAAATTGACCTGTATTGCAGAGTTCCTAGACGAAAACCACTGGTGAGCAAAAACAAGATTAAGGCTCATCTCAGTTTTGCCATAAAACATCTTTATGATCCCCGAGAATTTTGGGAGAATATTCTACCAACTGACAAAACTTAAGTTGAATGGAAGGTGTATGTCTTATTACATCAGGTGTAGAAGTAACACAGTATTTCATAAAAGAAACATACCAACAGTAAAAAATGGTGGTGGTAGTGTGATGGTCTAAGGCTGTTTTACTGCTTCAGGATCTGGAAGACTTACTGTGGTAAATGGAACCATGAATTCTGCTACCTACCCAAAAATCCTTAATGAGAATGTCTGGCCATCTGTTTGTGACTTTAAACTCACGTGCACTTGGATTATGCAGCAGGACAATGATCCAAAACACCAGCAAGTTGACCACTGAATGGATTAAAGGGATCCTGTCACCTCCAGAACACCTCCTAAGCTAGCAAAACATGTCCCTGCAGCATTTTATCACTAATCTCACACTCCTTTTGTCTCCTAAAAGCATCCTGTGAAAGTGCATAAAAACGTTTTAATTCATTAGTTTTAACTCATTAGTGATTATAATTAGCAGTGACTATTCTTTAGTCACCAAGGCGGGCTGTTTTGCAGCTCCAGGGATCTACCCTGTCTCTGTGTGTTCTGCTGTGATGTGCAGGCATTGCCCTCCCCCCTCTCTATCACTCACAGAATGCAAATTATTAGTCCTGCCTTCAGTTTCAGTTTCACAACAGCACAGACAGAGAGAGGGCTGGATCCTCGAGGCTGCAAAACAACAAGCAATTCTGCCATCCGGCTGCTAGCTCGCCGGATGAATCCTGCAGAAGTGGGGATTTGTCTGCCGACTCCAAAAACGTTGCATGCAACGTTTTTGGAATTGGAAGAAAAACCCCACTTGTCCCGGCTTCATCCGGCGAGCTAGCAGCCGGATGGCAGATAATTGCCACCCGGCGCGATCCAGCTCCGTGCAGCCCGATAGTCTCCTATGGAGCAAAACTCCGGTCCAGGCTGTCACTCCTGACAGCCCCGGACCGGACGCAGCCGCAGTGTGAAGCTAGCCTAAGAAAAACAAAAATTAAGTCTTTGGAGTGGTTTAGTTCAAGTCATTACCTCAATCTGTTTGACATGCTGTGGCCAGACCTTAAAGAGGCAATTTGTGTTTAGGAAGCCACCACTGCGGCTTAATTACAAGATTTCTGCATTTTGATAAACAATTCTGCAAAGATGAGTTTGCCAAAATCCCTCCAGAGTGTTGTAAATCCATTGCCAGTTATCACAAAAGTGATTACAGTTGTTGATGGTTGCCCAACCAGTTATTAGATTTAGGGGGCAATCACTTTTTCACACAGAGCCCTGCAGGTTTAGATTTCTTTATTCTTTAATAATAATAATAATAATAATAACAACGTTAATTTATTAACTGCATTTTGTGTTTACTTGTGTCATCTTTATCTAATATTTACATGTGTTTGCTCATCTGAAACATTTAAGTGTGACAAATATGCAAAAGAATTAGAAATCACGAAAGGACAAATACTTTTTCACACCTCTGTATATCATATAACTAATGTACCAAATATGGCAGGGTACTAACCAAAAATTATGACTAAAGAATACTAGCCTCCAAACATTAGGATTAAAATATGGTCAGTTCTCAATTGTTAATAAATGAAAAAAGGAAAGGACATTAATAAAAATAAATAGTGTGCTTAAAGGGCCTGTCACACGTGTCAATGTCGCCCGCGATATCGCTCATGCGTCACAAATTATGAATCGCCTGAGCGATGTGGAATTATCGCAGGTAAGATGTCACACGCGTCAATATGACCCAGCGATGCGGTGATGTCGCCATCTTGCGAGCGATTTTATTTAGTCGCTTGTACGATGTCAAAATAGAAAATACGTCGCTGAGTTTAGTGTCACACGCAGCGATGCACAAGGTCTGCTGAGCGATGAGCGACAGGTTTTACATCTGGCAGTGAAACCTGCGATCGGCAATCAGTGACATATCGCTGGTTGCATCGCTTGGTCACACGCTTCAATGTCGCTCCTGCGTCACTTTTAAGTCGCTTAAGCGACTGAAAATCCGTGACGTACGAGCGACATTGACAGCGATATCGACGCGTGTGACATACCCTTAACAGTAGTAAGGTGTGTGAAGCAGAGAAAACAAATGGAAATTAATCAGCAAAGTACAAAACATAATGGTGGCTTCACACCTGGCGACGTCGCTAGCGACATCGCCGAAAAAGTGACGTATCATCGATGTCGCTAGCGACGTCGCGCTGTGTAAACGAGCGGCGCGACCGCGTTTTATCGCCGGTCGCAGGTTGACAGGTTTACGGGAAGAACCGTAAACCTGTCAACCTGCGACCTGCGATAAGGCTGGATCGCGCCGTGTGACATCGCCAGAGCGATGTCGGCGGCGATCCAGCCTATACCGCAGCGTTGCTGCGGATCGCTCGCTGGGCTAAGCCCAGCCCAGCGAGCGATGTCACCGCCCGCATCGCTGCGATGTCGCCGGCCGCAGCGATGCTGTGTGACAGCTGGCCAGCGATGTCGGAACCGAGCGGGCACCCGCGCATCGCTTCCGACATCGCTGGCCAGGTCGTGCTGTGTGACGGCACCATAAGGCACAATGGAAAACACATATAGGGAGAAGGACAAAAGCAAAGATAGGAGTAAGCAAAGAGAGACTGAGGTACAGTGCTGTGCAAATTAATTGGGACAAAGCAAGTTTTTCTTGCATTGGTGTTACTATTTCTGATAAGTGTTTTATCAGTTCTTGGTGTTGGTTTCCTTTTTCTTCCACATTTCCTTTTTTCGTTTTAGAGAAAACAATGCAGTTTCATTGTGTGTGCGAAATATTCTTGAAATGGTAGATTTTCCAATACCAACGGTGGAAGCAATTTCTCTAAAGGGCCCGTCACATCTGCGACGTAGGGGCGTGGCCTATCGGCGGCGACATTGCCCCTTTGTCGCATCATGTAAAGGGGCGATGCCAGGAGGTCGCTTGGTTTCAGAGCAATGCTCTGAAACCAGGCGACCCATCTGGGGCGATGTGCACACATTGCCTCATGTAACTGGCCGCTGGCGACCTGTCTGGCGATGGGAGCCATAGGCTCCCATTGTCCTGCATCACCGCTGGGGTTTTCAGACACTCCAGCAGCGATGCCGCCTGACTGCTTGCTGGCATGGGGCTGGAGATGTCGCCCCGTGTAAATGGAGGACGGAGACGCTGGCGGGGTGCCAAAAACGTGCACGCACCCGCCAGTCGCCGCCGACATCCCCAGCCCTGTCGCCAGGTGTGACGGGGCCCTTACAGTCAGACTTGTATGTTCATTAAGAGTAATAATTCTAGACCTCTTCTGTGGAGTAACATCTATTTTTACAGGCACGAATCACACTGAGAGAAAAAGTACACTAAACTACTTCTCACAGAAACAAGCTCTCAACTGAAGCTGAGAGGGCAGCTAGCTGTTATTTTCTGACTAAAACCAGTCAAACCACATTTTGTTACTCAAGGTTGTACACTCACACCTGTTCAAAACAGTTAAAACTGGTTTTAATCACTGACTGGTAACACCAATTTACGATTTTACTTAAAAAAATGCTTTGTCCCAAATAATTTGCACAGCACTGTATCTATCTGGCAGAGAACCAGTGTTGTGTGAATTGGTGCTCTGAATCACAGAAAAACCAAGCAAAGAGCAAGTAGTAACTATACATACACATGAAATGGGGCACAAAGCGATCATTATGAATTGATAGCACTAGACTTTAAAGGGATTTTCAGCAGGATTTTCCTATATAATCTGAGAGCAGGATAATGTGAGGGCAGAGAGCCTGATTAAAGAAATGTGTCACTTATTGGGGTGATCGCCTACAATCAGAATTAGCAGCGTTTTGGATGCAGTTTATTTTCCGTGTGTCCAAAATACTGTATTCTACAGTAATGAGCACCATGGATGGGATTTATAGAAATCACAAACCCACTGTGCTTCTTTCAAACACGTTCTCTAATCCCGTTATAGTGACTGATAACCCTCACTCTGAAGCAGGGCTTTATCTAAATGCTCAGCCCTGGTTTTACTGACACTTCATGAACCAAGAGAACACATAATGTCATTGCTTGCAGATGTATTTTCTTCCCTCTCCACTTGTAAGAAATACCATTATTGCAACCAATATCAACATCAAATGTAAAGGATAAAGAACAACATCAAGAAATATTATTATTGGCATTACCAGTATCAAACAATAAGAATATCGCACAACAATATTCCTATATGTTATTATGATATACTCATGTACAGGCATCTCTAATGTCTCTTCTTGCAATACAATGCCACTAGATAGCTGAAATTGCTACATGATTCAGATATCCAGTGGCATTGATGTTTCTATTGATGAAGAATAGCCCCACTATCTTTGTACCCCATATACCACACCATACCATCAATTCTTGTGTTCCAACAGTCTTGGAAGGATCTATGCACTGTGGGTTAGTGTCACACCAATATCGGTGGTTTTGTTTGTTAACGTCACCATTTACAAAAAGGTTTGCCTCATCACACATCTGAAGGCAATTGTCTATGCTGTGAAGGTACGAGATGTGCAGCAAAGGTAATATGTTTTTGAAAACTATGAGAGACAATTGCCTTTCACAACTGGTTCAGGACCCAACAAGAAGGGGGGCACTGCTGGACCTAATATTAAACAACAGGCCGGACCGCATATCAAATATACGGGTTGGAGGTCACTTGGGTAATAGTGATCATAACTTAATAAGCTTTCAAGTATCCTTTACTAAGATATGTAGTAGAGGGGCTACAAGGACACTAAACGTCAGGAAGGCAAATTTCCAACGGTTGAGAGATGATCTTAGTTCAATAAACTGGGACGATGTCCTGAGACATAAAAGTGCACAAAGCAAATGGGAGATGTTTATTAGCATCCTGAATAGGACCTGTGCACAATATATACCCTATGGGAATAAGCATGCTAGAAATAGGAGGAAACCACTATGGCTAAATAAAGCGGTAAGAGGTGCAATATGTGGCAAAAAGAAAGCATTTAGGGAATTAAAGCAAGTAGGTAGTGATGAGGCATTAAATAAATACAAAAAATTAAATAACATTTGTAAAAAGCAAATCAAGGCAGCAAAGATTGAGACAGAGAGACTCATTGCCAGAGAAAGTAAAAATAATCCCAAAATATTTTTTAACTACATAAATAGTAAGGAACTAAAAAATGATGGTGTTGGCCCCTTTAAAAATAGACTGGGTGAAATGGTGGATGAGGATGAGGAAAAAGCCAATATGCTAAATGACTTTTTTTCAACAGTATTTACACAAGAAAATCCCATGACAGACAATATGATCGGTGATAACAAAAATTCTCAATTAAATGTCACCTGCTTAACCCAAGAGGAAGTACGGCATCGTCTAAAAATCACTAAAATTGACAAATCCCCGGGTCTGGATGGGATACACCCCAGTGTGCTGCAGGAATTAAGTACTGTCATAGATAGACCATTATTTTTAATATTTAAAGATTCCATAATAACAGGGTCTGTACCACAGGACTGGCGTATAGCAAATGTGGTGCCAATATTCAAAAAGGGGACAAAAACTGAACTTGGAAATTATAGGCCAGTAAGCTTAACCTCTACTGTGGGTAAAATCCTAGAGGGTTTTCTAAGAGATGCTATACTGGAGTATCTGAAGAAAAATAACCTCATGACCCATTATCAATATGGTTTTACGAGGGACCGTTCCTGTCAAACTAATCTGATAAGCTTCTATGAAGAAGTAAGTTCTGGACTGGACCAAAGAAATGCAGTGGATGTGGTGTATATGGACTTTTCAAAAGCTTTTGATACGGTGCCACACAAAAGATTGATACATAAAATGAGGGCAATGGGGATAGGGGAAATATGTGTAAGTGGGTTAAGAACTGGCTTAGTGATAGGAAACAAAGGGTGGTTATTAATGGAACACTCTCAGAATGGGTCACAGTTAACAGTGGGGTACCACAGGGGTCAGTGTTGGGCCCGCTTCTATTTAATATATTTATTAATGACCTTGTAGGGGGCATACAGAGTAGAATCTCAATATTTGCAGATGAAACTAAACTCTGCAAGGTAATCAATACAGAGGAGGACAATTTTATATTACAGGAGGATTTATGTAAACTAGAAGCTTGGGCTGCTAAATGGCAAATGAGCTTTAATGGGGATAAATGTAAGGTCATGCACTTGGGCAGAGGAAACAAAAGGTATAATTATGTGCTTAATTGTAAAACACTGAGCAAAACTGTCACTGAAAAAGACCTGGGTGTATGGGTAGATGACAAACTCACATTTAGTGGCCAGTGTCAGGCAGCTGCTGCAAAGGCAAATAAAATAATGGGATGGAGGCATAGATGCTCATGAGGAGAACATAATTTTACATCTATACAAGTCACTAGTGCGACCACACTTAGAATACTGTGTACAATTCTGGTCTCCGGTGTATAAGAAAGACTTAGCTGAACTAGAGCGGGTCCAGAGAAGAGCGACAAAAGTCATTAGAGGACTAAGGGGTCTGCAATACCAAGACAGGTTATTAAACTTGGGGTTATTTAGCTTGGAAAAACGATGGCTTAGGGGTGATCTTATAATAATGTATAAATATAAGAGGGGACAGTACAGAGAACTTTCTAATGATCTCTTTACTCTTAGGCCTGAGACGGGAACAAGGGGGCATCCTCTACGTCTGGAGGAAAGAAGGTTTAATCATAATCACAGACGCGGATTCTTTACTGTAAGAGCAGTGAGACTATGGAACTCTCTGTCACATGATGTTGTAATGAGTGAGTCACTACTAACATTTAAGAAGGGCCTGGATGCCTTTCTTGAAAATTATAAAATTACCAGTTATATATACTAGATTCTTTGATAGGGCGTTGATCGAGGGAATTAGTCTGATTGCCATATCTGGAGTCAGGAAGGAATTTTTTTCCCCAATGTGGAGCTTAGTGTTGCCACATGGGTTTTTTTCCTTCCTCTGGATCAACATGTTAGGCTATGGGTTGAACTAGATGGACTTAAAGTCTTCCTTCAACCTTAAAAAAAAAACTATGTTACTATCTGAAACAACAGATACTGGAAGCCTGTGCTAGCATTTCTTCTGTGGTGCTGCTATCAGTGTGTCAAGACTGGGAGAACAATGTTGCAATGACAATCCAACACTATGGACAACACTTTGAACACATTTTATAAGTGGTCATAAACTTGTAAGTAACTCATGAAAGAATAAAGTTACGTTAAAACCAAGCACACCATTGTTTTTCTTATGAAATTCTCAATAGGTTTGATGTGTCACATCAAACTTCCCATTGAAAGCAATAAAGTTGGATCCAAAATGGCCGACTTCAAAATGGCCACCATGGTCACCACCCATCTGTAAAAGTTTTCCCCCTCCCATATACTAATGTGCCACAAACAGGAAGTTGATATCACCAACCATTCCCATTTTATTTAGGTGCATCCATATAAATGGCCCACCCTGTAGAATCATTCGTTGTTTATGGATATTGATGGGCGAACCCGAAATGTAAAGTTTGGGGTCCGTACCGAACACCTAATGTTTGGGCACAGATCTCGAATGCAGACTTTCCTGGGAAGTCTGTGATACAGTTTGAGGGCGGTGGAACTGTAAAAATAAAGAAAATAGTTATTAATCAGCATTATACTTACCACGTCGCACCGCCCCGCCGTCCCACTGTGTCTACTTCTGGTGCTGCTCATTATCTAGATATTCACTGCAGAGGGGACCAATAGTCAATCACAGACACTGTAACATAGAATGGGCATCTGTTCACAGAGATATGCAGTAGAGATGAAGATGTAACCTGTGGATTATGTTGGAGGGAAGGGTTTTTGTGTTAATTAAAAATGGGAAACAGGGTTGTCTTGTAGTTTATTTCTAAGTGTTTTTTTTTTTTATTGGTGTTGTGTTTTTCTTTACTTCTTACACTGTGAATTTGAAACTTAATGCCAGCAGCCAATACAAAGCTGGCATTAACCCCTTTATTACCCAACGTGCCAACACTACCAGAGCCACTGGAAAGGTTTGGGTAAAGGGCCAGAAACTTGTGTTTCTATGAATATATCCTTTTTTGGGGCAGCTGCGGGCTGCAATTCACAGCAGGGAGGCCCCAAAAAGCATGGGCCACCCTGAGCTGAGAATTCTAGCCCCCAGCTGTCTAGTTGTACTTGTCTTGAAACCAAAAATACGGCAAAGCTCAATGTCATTTTTTTAAATTGTTTCATGAAATTCATGAAATACCGTATATACTCGTGTATAAGCCGAGTTTTTCAGCACAAAAAATGTGCTGAAAAGTCCCCCCTCGGCTTATACATGAGTCATATACGGTATACAGCGCCCCCCCATCAGTGGTATACAGGGCATACAGGGCCCCCCCTTGCTGCCGCACACCTGTAAAGCAATAGATCATTATACTTCTCCCTGTCGCCGCCGCCGCTCTCTGACACCGCGCTCCTCCGGGTCTTCATGCTTCCTCCTCCGGTGGGTGCAGGCAATGACGTCATTTCCTGTGCGCCGGAGGAGTGAGCATGAAGACCCGGAGGAGCGCGGTGTCAGAGAGCGGCGGCGGCGACAGGGAGAAGTATAATGATCTATTGCTTTACAGGTGTGCGGCAGCAAAGGGGGGCCCTGTATGCCCTGTATACCACTGATGGGGGGGCTGTATACCATTGGGGCTGCTGTGTACCACTGGGGCTGCTGTATATACTGCTGGGGCTGCTGTACACCACTGGGGCTGCTGTATACCACTAGGGCTGCTGTATATACTGCTGGGGCCTGTATACCACTGAGGCTGCTGTATATACTGCTGGGGCTGCTGTATATACCACTGGGGCTGCTGTATATACTGCTGGGGCCTGTATATACCACTGGGGTGGCTACTGTAATACTGCTGGGGCCTGTATATACTGCTGGGGCCTGTACATACCACTGGGGAGGCCTGTATACCACTGGGGGGGGCAGTATACCACACTGCTGGTGGCTGTATACCTGTGCTGGGGTCTACCCTCGGCTTATACACGAGTCAATAGGTTTTCCCAGGTTTTGGGGGCAAAAGTAGGGGGTAGGTTTATACACGGGTCGGCTTATACACGAGTATATACGGGTAGTTAAAAAAAATAAAAAAGGGCTTCCCTATATTTTTGGTTTCCAGCCAGGTAAAAATAGTCAGCTGGGGGTAGGGGGCTACCTGTTCCTGCCTGCTGTACCTGGCTGGCATACAGTGAAGCCCCAGGTAATTAAAAAAAAAAAAAAAAAATTTATAAAAAGAGCTCCACTGTCTTGCAGTTTTGGTGCTTTTTTGGGCCAGGAGATGCAGATGAACACAATGCACCAAAAAATATGAAATCTGCGGCAAAAACAGCGTAGTGATTTAGGTGCTTTTTTGGGCCAGGAGATGCACATGAACACATTGAACACAATGCATGCAGTTTTGTGCCAAAAGAGCATGAAATACGGGGCAAAAACCGCATCAATTCTCTGTGACAGCATCTGTGATTGGCTCTCTGCAATGAATATCCAGGAAATTAATGAGCGGCCCTGGAAGTACAAGCGGGTGGATGCCGATAAATATAATGCTGTTTAATAACTATCTTCTTTCTTTTACGGCCTCCTAGCCCCCATCCCATAACTTTACAGTCTGAGTTTGGGGTTCGGACTTAAGTTCGAGCCACTTTCGACTCCGAACCTGAACTTTAAAAAAGGTTTGGGTCAGTTTGATGAACTCGAACTTTGGCGGGTTTCCCATAACTATTTATGGATCATTTGCACAATACAAGGGACAAATAGCAATTTTCTTCCAAGGCATACTATACCTTAAATATCAGACCACAAAATAGTCATAAAAACTAATATAGCTAAACTACAATTGGTCTGTTTGGTTTAATTTAATGTGCCTAGGGTGAATACCATAATGAAAACCAAGCAGACCCCATCTGCTATATAATCTCCTAATCGTGTCTGTCTGACACCGAAATTGCGCGCCAGCTTCAGGGCGCTCATTGGTGGCCACATTACTGTTCTAATTATTGAGACACCATATACAGTGCCAACCACTGAGCCACTATAGAGTGCTAACCACTGAGGCTTGGTATACAGTGCTAACTACTGAGCCGGCGTATACTGTGCTAGCAACTGAGCCCCGGTATACTCTGCTAACCACTGAGCCGCCATATACTCTGCTAACCACTGAGCCCCCATATACTCTGCTAACCACTGAGCCGCTGTATACTCTGCTAACCAGTCTGCTGCGGGGAACAGTGGCCGGTCGCTGTCCCCCTGGCCTCCTCCTGCCCACACCCGCCCACTCTTCCCCGGTCTCCTCCCGTCCACACCCAGCCGCTCTTACCCGGCCCCCTCCTGCCCGCTGTTCCCCGGCCCCCTCCTGTCTGCACCTGGCCGCTGTCCCCCGGCACCACTGCTCACCGGTACTGCTTTAGGTATCTACTATATAATTGTCTACTTCTGTCTGTCTGTAACGCAAATCCTGCGTTGCTGATTGGTCAGGCCAGCCGCCCACAACCAGTCAGTAACAGGGACAGTCTGCCCGCAAATTGGCGCACGATTTCAACCAGGCTTCGCTGATTGGTTGCGCCCGGCCGGTTGCCAGCAATCAGCAATATTGGCGCAGGATTGAAACCCAGCTTCGCTTTGCATTATTCTTAAATCTTTATAAATAAACTACATACATACTCTAGAATACCCGATGCCACCATCTAGTTAAAGATAAAGTCTGATGATTTTGCATCCGTCATGTACAGCAAATATGACAAATACAGCTTTGGTGCAGTGTTTGTTATGGCCAGAGCCGCAGAGTGCATTACGGACAAGACGGGGTCTGGATCCACTTGAGTAAGTGCCTGACGGGTATTTACCAGAGCCTCTGATGATGAGGTTGGACTTGGCTGCCAATAAATACCAGGTACCACTCCAAGGCAGTCCTCTGGTTCGCAGTAGTTGAGTCAGAGCCAAAGGCTGGAGTCTGGACTGACAACAGGTGAGATGAAGTTGCAGCCACAGACAGGAGTCTGCACTGGCAGCAGTTGTGACAGAGTTAAAGCCCCAACGCCTTTCAGATGATAAAGACCTCATTGTGAGGTTGAAACGTTGCATGTGCAAAATAAAGACAAAGTAATTTTTTCAGCATCTGAGCCACTGTTAGGACTTTATTTCTTCTGAGAGTTGAAGCCACAGGCCAGAGTCTGGGCTGTCAGCAGGTAAGTTGCAGTCAAAGACACAGGTGGGAGTGTGGGCTGGCAGCAGGTGAGGTGGATTTAAATCAACAGGCAACAATCTGGATTTGCAATAGTACTTCTGCCGGGTGGAGGAAGTGGAGAAGGGCAGAGATGTTGCCGCTCCAGAATTCCTGTACTGATTATGGGTCTGATGTTGTATCCCTGTATGGATGGTGGTTCTGGTGATGTATTCCTATATTGATTGGCATTCTGGTGATGTATTCCTATAATAAGGGTTCTTGTGTCATATTCCTGTACTGAAGTTGGTTTTGGTATCATATTCCTGTATTGATAATAGTTATGGTGACATATTCCTGTTCTGATAGTGGTTCTGGGGACATATTCATATATTGATGGTTGTTATGGTGTGTTCATGTACTGATGGGGGGTTCTGTGAGCTGTAGTCTGGTCAAGTTAATATCCTGCTTTGAAAATACTGATTACATTGAAACTCTGTCACACAGCCTAGTAAATATAAACAAGGTAGATGGAGGAATGGGTTATATCATCACACTGCTGATAATGGATGAATGAGCAGTCAGAATGCCGAGAACTGTACCAAAAGATCTTTAATGTCTGCGCATTTCACGGGCATCAGCCAACCTCTTCAGGACAAAAATCCTGAAGAAGTGGGCTGATGCCCATGAAACACGTAGACATTAAAGATCTTTTGGTACAGTTATCAGTATCCTGACTACTCCTTCAGATCCGTTATCAACAGCACATAGATATAACCCATTCCTCCATCTCCTTTGTCTTATGCTGACCTCTTTGGTTCCTTGCAGCAGCTCATGTGTCTTATATGTTGGTTGTGACTTGCACAACTGTATCAGGTTAGTATCTCCACTACTATCCTTTCTCCAGTAATATGCGGGTAAGACCCTATTTGCGCTCCTCTCCTTCCAGCTTGTACCCCTGTTATTTGTGAAGACAGCCTAATAAATGCCACTTCCTAAAATCAGGTTCTATGTTATACCACACTCAGATTAACTAGCAAAAACCTGCTGACACATTCTACCTATGTATTGCCATAACACAGTAGCAAAAATTTATAGACTGTATTATTGTAATAGTCATGTATTAAAATAACCCGTGATCCATAATCTTCAGAGACCGACTGTAGTTCTCAATCAAATTTTGACTTGAGGTTTAGATAATTTAAAAATCAAATATTTTCTATGGACTTAGCATTTAATCTTTCTTTTATTTTGTTTCTCTGTTGTACAGACTCGTGATAGAAAAGAAGCTTTAGTTGTGTTATGTCAGTAACTTCCAGATTATCTGATTAGTGTCCACATTGCAATACTAAGGTTTATCATCCTACATAGAGTAAAGCAGGAATACAATGTATTTTATAATAATTTTATTCAACATTTTACAGTGCCCTTTATTTAATCAGCAAGGCTGGGATCTGGAAATACAAGCATAGCTGATGAAAGTGACACGCCCAACACCAGGGCAATAGGGTACTCGGAACTGGGCCGAACATTTCTTTCTTGGGGATGTGTCATGGTGCCGTGAACCAGCTCTGTGACCCTGGCCGTATTATAATAATGGGCGAAGTTTATAAGGGAAATTAATTTGATACGCCACCCGTGGTTTTTGGCAATTAGATGGCCGATGCTGCGGTTCAGATCCACTGGGGCGGTTTCTGACACAACAGAGTTGTTGTCACTCTCCAAGGGTAGAGCGTAGCCCCAGGGCAGTTATAAAGTCTATTAGCTAATGTTATCAATGTAGTGCAGGGCAAGTGAGGCAGTAATTATTTGAGGACACAGTAGGGTGCAGCCTTCACGTTTTACTTACAGTTCTCACAGTTTTCCAGTTTTTCAACAACTGTCCTCCCGGTCAGGGATCCAGCCAACTCTCGGATAACTTAGGTGCACTTTACCGGGACCCCCTTCTGGTGTACCTTCCTGGGTCGTCTCTCTGTGCTGGCCCTCGCCCTCTCGCCTTGCGCCTCACACTCAGTGTCCCAAGTCAGCAGCTGTGAGTCCTGTCAGGCGACGTCCTCTCAGTCCTCTTGACCCTATTTGGCTGACTTTTCAGCAATTAAATGTGGTTTTGGCTGCTGCACTTGAAGATACCGCAGCCTCTGGTTAGCTAGCTGAATCCACTAGTCTGGAGCCGGTCCCCTCTGCGGCCTGATCCCTCCACCCAACTCCAATCATGCTCAGCGTGGATATGGGCGCCATAGGTGGATTCCTCACTTCCCGTGCCCCTGGGACCCCTTCAGTGTCTCTAGAGCCCCTTACTAGCTCCTCTGTCCATCTTCACCCTCCTTGTCCTGGGACGAGCTCCAACTGGCTCCAGTCCCCAGGATGGCTCTCTCTGTCCTTCCACTCGTGACAGACTCCTGTCACCAACCGACTTAAGCTCCCATCACACACAATGACGCAACAGCGATCCCGACAACGATAACGATCCCGTAGGGATCGTTGGTGCGTCGTTACCTGGTTGCTGGGGAGCTGTCAAACAGGCAGATCTCCTTAGCGACCAGGGAGCCACCTCCACATTGCTGGAAGCGGGAGGACACTGGTAACTATGATAAACAGTGGGTATCTAGGCAGCGTGCGCTGCCTAGATACCCGGAGTTTAACATAGTTACCAGTGTCCTCCCTGCTTACAGGCTGCGCTAAGCAGGAAGGACGCTGGTAACTATGATAAATAGCAGGTATCTAGGCAGCGCATGCTGCATAGATACCCGGTGTTTATGATAGTTACCAGCATCCTCCCTGGATGAAATGCAGTACCTCTGTGGCGACTGGACACTCATGGTCACCACAAATGACAGAAGCTCACACAAGTATATAGATACACTTTCTAAGGCTGGCTTCACACCACGGTTTTGGGGATCCGGGTCTATCCATTTTTATACGGATAGGCAAGGGATCCGGTTTTGCCTTCCATGTATCCCTATGGTGCCGGATTGGTATGGCTATCCGTTTATGTGAATTCAGTGCAGAATTTGTTTTTGTCCTGTTTTTTTCCGGGACCCAGAATTGGAGACTGCACTTGTTTTGGGCGCACCGGACAAAACTGGACATAAACAAATCTGGTGCGATCTGGATCACATATAATGGTAGTCTATGGTGCCGAATGTGGGAAAAAAAAGGATCTGTCTCTCGCTTTCTATTTTTATATCTATATTTTTTGGATGAATTATAGTTAAAAATACATCACATTTTCATATAAGTCCTGAAAGTAGATAAAGAAAACTAAATTAAACAAATGTCAGAATTTTTTTTTCCTTTTTTTTTTAAAGAACTGAGAAAAAAATACTTTTGCTTTCAGAGATATGAAACATTATGGCTGCGTTCACACATTGCTTTTTTCAGCTTTTTTCTGCAACACAAAACCTGCTTTCTTGGCAGTAAAGAAGCTGCTTACAAAAAATAGGTTTTGTGGCATATTTGCTGTTTTTTTGGTGTGTTGTTGCTGCATGTTTTGCTGCATTTTTCTCTACAGTATATGCGTAAAGAGGATATCCAGGATATATATAAAAAAAATGTGCCTAAGCACAAATAGGCAGGTTGCTGGTGTGGCGCTCCACTTGTCAGGCGTCAGAGTTGGGGTACTGCACCCATAAATGAGTGTGCAGTTACCCCTGTCACAGTGGAATGTAGGGTTTGTAGGAGGATCCCATGCCAGCACTCCCACACACCCACTTAGGCAGATGGTAATGGCCGATACCCTAGGGGGGAGTTAGGGGAGGAGGGAGGTAGAAAAACAAGGGTTTCTAGTTTGCCTCGAGGGACAAAGGACTACGGGAGCCCTGAGAGAGAGAAGGGGACTCAAAGAGAGAGGGCCTGGAGAGATAGAACAGGCAGCCCAGATTGAAGGAGGGGACCCCCCAAATCGGAGCGTCCATACTCTGGGAGGGAACCCTGGTCCATACACCGGAGTGCCGGTTCCGAGGACGCGGCATAGGGAGTTCAGCCCCTGAGTCATAACACCATTCGTCGTGGGTCCATCTACCGGCCCCGACACCCTGTCTCAAGGAAACCAGTCACACCAGGATAACCCACCGGGGTCGAGTTCCAGTGCAGGAGAGAAGAAAGCGGGAAGCCGGGACACTCAGAATGCACCCCAATAGGGTCTGGTACTAAGCGGGCTGTTCCAGGACAGGCAGCTGCAACAGGATAGAGGTTAGAACAAGGAAGGCATACCATATGAGACTCCAAGGGACTCTGCAACCCACTGTGACTACCTGGTCAGCTACCCTTAGCTAACAACGGTTGTCTTCTGTGAACTCTACCACCACCAGCATTGTTCCAGTAAAGTACCTGGGTAGAGTGACAGAGTCTCCGTGTAATTATTTCCCCACTGCATTGCAACTTTTTTATCTCCCTCATCAGCAATTCCATCACTACAGGTGCATCTCTGCCCCGGAGGGCCAGCTCTACCTGCATGGACCTGTACCATCTCAGCTGCTGTACCATTGCCTTCCGGAGGTCTGAAGCGGCGCTGGTGCTACATCACCAGAATCTGCGGGTGGCGTCACGATAAACTTATAAACTTTTATTCCCATTACAACAACCCCTTTTTTTGTTGACCACCAGGGCCATGTGTCTGGGCAGTCAACCAGTGACATCCCTACCGCAGCAGAGGACCTAGATACCCGAGTCCCCATACTCTGGGCTAGTCACTGGCACCTACCTGACTGTTGTGGCCGACACCGCTCACTGCGATTTTTTTGGCTTCCGTTGACATCATGACTACTGTTGACAGGCGTCAAAGTCGACACACTGATTGACAGTCGGTTCCCCCAACCAGATAGCACGAGCCAGCTGTCAATCAGCATGACGTTGGTGGTCCCACACCCTCCACACAGTGCAGAGCGGAAAACCCTTTCTGCTCTGTGTTTACTCCGCCATGCAATCGCTGGCAGGAGCGGTCAGTGAGCAACGGGGACTGCTGCCGGGCACAACAGGCAGGTAGGCCACAGCTACCTGCCTGTTATGCTTGGACACTTTTTTCTTTTAGATATATCCCAGATAACCCATTTAATAAAGTTAATTTTGGTCACTAAAAAAGCAGCAAAAACAGAACAGAAATGTAGCAAAAACACATGGTTGCATTTTGCTGTGTTTTTGTACTTCCTTTTTACCCTCTATGGAGAAAAAAAGGTGCAAAAATGCTGAAAGAATTGACATGCTGCGGTTTTCCAATTCTGTCAGTAGAAAAAAGCAATTGTGTGTATGAGATTTGGGAAATCTCATAGTTTATGATAGTACTGTAAAAAGCAGTTTTAGTTTGCATAAATAAATGCAGCAAAAAAGAAACAATAAAATAGCCTTAGGATTAGCTCATCAGGCTGGAAAAAGTTAATACAACATATGTAAAGGTTTTTTATTTCACCAATTAAGATTGTGTGTCTGAAACTCCAGGGCTTGAGGGCCGCACACAGTGCAGATTTTCTGGATTTCCTTAGTATTTGATCAAATAACCAACTGTCAAATAAAAAAAATCCTGAAATAAATAAAGGAATGTTGCGACATGTTGCATCCCTGGTGCGGGCGGGAGTGTGTGATTTGTGGGAGTGAATGGGTGCGCACGGTCCTGCACTGTCAAGCGCAGCACCGTGCGTCCCTATTCTAAACATAGGGGCTTGCGCTGGCTGCGCACACATGGCGATTCCCCTCCGCAGAACGCTGCGGCGGGGAACGCCAGTGTGAAGGCAGCCTAAGTAAGAAATGTGTCCGTGTCTGTGTAGCAGCACACTAGTCCCTGCAAAAATTATTAAGTGCGCACAAGTAGTCGCACAAGTAGGTGGCATACGTGCTATTTGCAGCTAGGAGAGCATCAACGCACTGGTCTGCCACAGAGAAAAGAAAACTGAAGGGGTTATTATGACCCAAAATCTATCAGGTGCAAAAAAATAGGAAATAGTACCTCAGCTAAGCCTCTGACTTCAGCTATTAGGACAGCTGAGTGAGTAAGCTAAGCTATGAGGTCGGTCCTGTGTGCACTGTAAGGCTGCACCTCCCTGCCTGCCTGCCTGCCCACAGTCCTCTACACAGTACTCCTCTGTCCTCCTGGTAGCTCTCAGAAGAGCTGTTTGGGTTAAATATAAGGAATTTTTAAGTTTCCCTACACTGACTGACACTCCCTATGATCTGCTCCAGCATCTACCTCACCCTGCACTAGGTCAGATCTCACAGGAATGTGGAGAAAATGGCAGTGGCAAGGCTTATATACAGCCTCGCCTCTCATACATGACATAGACATCACGATTGACAGAAGCCAATCATAGTCCTGCCACAACCAACATGGCTGTGGCATTACTGAATATGATTGGCTAACATGCTTGTCCATCTTCACAAGTTTTCTGACCTAACACGCAAGGCTGTCTCGGAAGCTTTGTCAGAACATAACAGATTCTGTATTCGCGAGTCCCGAATACAGAATACAGGACTCGGAATCGTGGACTCGCTAAGACTCGCTCAGACTCGCTGCTAACAGCGGGTATCCGTGAAGCGGTGCGATTGTTTAAACGATTTGGGGAGATTCAAGCTACATAGCGATGTGATATAGCGAGTCTAACGAGTGAGAAAAAGTAAACTCTGACAAAACTAGGATTGCCATTGACTTGCATTGGACTCGTTACTATGCGAGTAATCTTTGGGAAACTCGCAGAGTGCCGAGTCCTGCAAGTCTCTTACTACTCGCCGAGTAATGAGTCCTAGCGAGTAGACTCGCCCATCCCTAGTCCACATCATATGCATCCACCTTGCAGGTTCTGTTCGACAGCGAGGGCATGCCGAGTCCGAACAAAGTCCAGCCCTACACATCAGCTCTGGGGTTTTGTAAACCCTATAAATGACAAATAGCTGAGGCAATCTCCCTGGTTCACTTAAAGACAGCCAATGCACATATTCCAATATTGATTCCCTTCTGTCATGTATGATCCCACTTATGTCCTGCTCCCAATGCTGTCTAGCTTTAATCGGATGTTTAACAAAGAAGGTCTGCATCAGGTTGATGTACAGTTAGGGCCAGAAATATTTGGACAGTGACACAAGTTTTGTTATTTTAGCTGTTTACAAAAACATGTTCAGAAATACAATTATATATATAATATGGGCTGAAAGTGCACACTCCCAGCTGCAATATGAGAGTTTCCACATCCAAATCGGAGAAAGGGTTTAGGAATCATAGCTCTGTAATGCTTAGCCTCCTCTTTTTCAAGGGACCAAAAGTAATTGGACAATGGACTCTAAGGGGCTGCAATTAACTGTGAAGGCGTCTCCCTCGTTAACCTGTAATCAATGAAGTAGTTAAAAGGTCAGGGGTGGATTCCAGGTGTGTGGTTTTGCATTTGGAAGCTGTTGCTGTGACCAGACAACATGCGGTCAAAGGAACTCTCAATTGAGGTGAAGCAGAACATCCTGAGGCTGAAAAAAATGAAAAAAAAGAAAAAATCCATCAGAGAGATAGCAGACATGCTTGGAGTAGCAAAATCAACAGTTGGGTACATTCTGAGAAAAAAGGAATTGACTGGTGAGCTTGGGAACTCTAAAAGGCCTGGGCGTCCACGGATGACAACAGTGGTGGATGATCGCCGCATACTTTGTTTGGTGAAGAAGAACCTGTTCACAACATCAACTGAAGTCCAGAACACTCTCAGTGAAGTAGGTGTATCTGTCTCTAAGTCAACAGTAAAGAGAAGACTCCATGACAGTAAATACAAAGGGTTCACATCTAGATGCAAACCATTCATCAATTCCAAAAATAGACAGGCCAGAGTTAAATTTGCTGAAAAACACCTCAAGAAGCCAGCTCAGTTCTGGAAAAGTATTCTATGGACAGATGGGACAAAGATCAACCTGTACCAGAATGATGGGAAGAAAAAAGTTTGGAGAAGAAAGGGAACGGCACATGATCCAAGGCACACCACATCCTCTGTAAAACATGGTGGATGCAACGTGATGGCATGGGCATGCATGGCTTTCAATGGCACTGGGTCACTTGTGTTTATTGATGACATAACAGCAGACAAGAGTAGCCGGATGAATTCTGAAGTGTACCGGGATATACTTTCAGCCCAGATTCAGCCAAATGCTGCAAAGTTGATTGGACGGCGCTTCATAGTACAGATGGACAATGACCCCAAGCCTACAGTCAAAGCTACCCAGGAGTTCATGAGTGCAAATAAGTGGAACATTCTGCAATGGCCAAGTCAATCACCAGATCTTAACACAATTGAGCATGCATTTCACTTGCTGAAATCCAGACTTAAGACGGAAAGACCCACAAACAA